>JBBYHQ010155837.1:0-26275 GCA_038382645.1 Spergularia azorica
GACATGCAAAAACTATGTTGTGCTTCGTTAGTATTCTATGTATGGTACATTATAATTACGCGGAGGATATATCTTGGTGACCACAGGCCACATTAGTCGTTTTCAGCCAGTTTGCGATTCTCTGGCCATAACCGTATAATCCTTGAACCCAATGTTCATCTCGTAGAAGATTCATCTGTCAATTGAATCTCAAGACAGTGGGGCAAATTGTCATAATATCGTTGTCCATGATATCACTTATTCTCAGTCCTGAAAATGACACCACCAAGTCGAAGGGTAAGGCAAAGAATTAAGGCTTGCCTGTGTAGATGACTGCAAATTGCAAAACTTGGTTTACAGCAAAACAATGAGTTGTACCTTGGGAGAACTTGAACTTGTGGTTTCCTCTGACGTGTCTGAGATTCTTGCTTCTGATTTTTCATTTGAATACCTGGTGGTAACAATATCCCAAACTGTCAGCTAAGGAAATTTAATTGCATAGTAATTTGTCAGCTGGCATTACACATACAAAGCGACACAGGCCAACAAGACTAGGAAAGAACGGGCAAGAGAATCGTGAACATTTATTAAGTTCAGAATATGATCTACCGGAGGGTCTAACAACTCAAATCTAAGTGTGCTAATCCCATATTTCATCTCTTGCGTCATTACAGTCGTACCATGTTATAATTAAGGCCAACTAATCAGTCCAAAAGACTCATTTTCATAACTAGCATGATTAATTTGGCCCTTTCCTTGTTTATCAAAAGTTCACAACCATACGTTGGGGCAAGTGGTAGTCACTGATTAGAGAATGAACCAAGCTATCACATATTCACATCGTTGTTTCTAAACCACAACAAGAGATTCCGTGTCATCACAAGCATACGATTGGTAGTTACAAACTTACAACCTCTTGAGCTGTATTGAAGAAAGAAAATCAACTACAGGCCTACCGCATTACTACTATAAGCAGATAAACATCTATGATCTACCCCACAAAGGTTTGCTCAAAGATTCCTCTAGTCAGAAAACAAAATTACAGCAAAGAACTCACAATGCAAGATTCAAAAAGATATAAAGAATCTGTCTCTACATCCTAATACTTCTGTAACATTAAAACACCATGTCTATATGTACAGCCATCATTAGATTAGCGTAATGGCAAAAAAAAAAAAAAAAAAACTCGTGTTATTCTGGCGCCACCCAGTTTTGAATCCCCATAGAGGTATTTGGGGCATCCCCTTAAACCATTAGCCTACTCTCAAATGATAGCCCTCTACAGCTCTAGCTCTCAGGTAAGATAGCACGAGATAGACCTTCCTTATAATAAGAGGGTGGGGGGGGGGAGCGAACCTTGACTGTCACATGTGAAGTGTGAAGTGTGGAGTGTGGCTGTGTGGGCATAGTGTAGCAACGAACAAAAACTTGAAGTAACACTTGTACACAGGATAACATAAGCAGATTCTCTAACTTTCGATTTTTAGACCACGATACACGATTCATATTAGAGTTCAGCACTTAGCAAGCATGAGATCTATCAAAGTTTTCAGTATTATTAGTTTTGAACTTACGTTGAAAGTATTGTAACCCATATCAGCTCCACACAATCAACCCAGAGAAGTCTTTGTTCTACAGGAATGAGACCATAAGTTACAAGGTGTGCAAAAGGCCAAAGCTTCCATCCTGCCTGCGAAAATAGACCAGGAAATCTAGCATCAGACATAAGATAAAATGTGAACTTTACAACATAATTCCAAAACTGAAAGTAAACGATAGGTCAATAGCAGTTCATAATTGTAAACACAAGGAACATTTTCAAAAGGAAGGATTGAAAATTAGAATGGTATTCGTATTCCCCTCAAAAAAGAAAAGAAAATTAGAATGGTACAAGTGTAATCTTTAACCTTGAGATAGCTCTCAGGAGTCAGGAACATTGCCACATTGGCACCTCTACGTCTTCAAGATCTCAATTTTTTTGTCAATGTTTCTATGTTTGGTTGTCGTTTAGTAAATAAAAAGCTCATAGATATTCTGAGAGGAAAGATGAAGCTGAAACAGTATGCACTATCTAACCTCTGGTCAACTAAGTATATACTAGAGGATTTATACCTCTTGAGAAACATCGAAACTGCAATTTTTATCAACCGATAGGACCTCTAGAACTTAAAGCACACTTCATTGTAATAGAAGAGAGGCATACACCACTGCAGTTGTTTAGGGTAAGGAGTGAAAGTAAGCCAGGAGATATCTTCGGGAATGTCATCGAGGAGTGAGCCAAATGGGAGTTCTCAGATTCAAATTTTCTATCACGACAATTTCAACATATGTATATTCTAATCAAACAGCATCTACATCATTTGCTACTATAATAATATTGCAGAAGAGAGAAGAAAAGCTTAAGATAAAACTACTTACAGTGAGCATAGGGAAAAATGTTGCTTTCAATTCCTTGAAAATACTAGATGGTGACTCCAATCGCAAGAATCCCAACACTGTAAAATAAATACTATTCCAGATTGCAGACCATACAGTTTGATCAAATGCAACTTTTATAGGAACTACCCACCAGCCTTGGAAAGGGAATAGTGCCTGCAAACGGTAACTTTGTTATTTTAAAACTAAAAAAGGATAAATCACCGAGCATATTGAAGAACAAGACGAAATTTAACAAGGATCACCTCACAGAATTCGTAATAGTAATGAGAAAGGGAACCATGCAACGCAAATCCAGTAAGCCCAGATCTTATCATACGTGCACGATCAAAGTCGAACAGTGGTTTCCCTTCAACGCACTATACGAAATGGAGGTATATGTCAGTTTAATGAATTACTGATCAACCGAGAAAGCCCAGAACAAAGAATAATTAGTCTCAAAATTAACCTGTGCTATCCAATCCCCTACTGAATACACTACTCCACTAATCACCATTTTGGCAAGAACAGGATTGGTTTTCAGAATTGCCTCATAGGCTGTCCAGTTGTGTTGAGGGGCATATCTCAATATTTCAAACAACGTCCAACCCTGCAAGTAACAGACAAGTTAGCTTGACCTCTTTATAATATGTTGAATAAACACACCTAGTTATCCTTGAACCTCAAATTAATGTTCACGAAAAAAAAAAAAAATTTAGAATACGAAATGCACCAGGTCTGCATAACAATCCATGTCCACCAAAGTTTCAAAAGGTCAAGTCTCCACCCAAAGGCAGCAAATAACTAAGCTTCACTATTCTCCATAATTGAGGCGTATCACAATATATATCACGCTACAACATTATCACTATGTATCCATTTTCTTTTAAGGTAGGAAGAACTGTGAGAGACAATGGAGCTGAAGACATTAAACATCTAAACCCCCTCAATTTCAACGAACACGGCTCCTCAAATCTTAAGACCCACCAAAACTCAACCCTTGATCGATATCATTATATCATATTTAGCTCAAAGCAGATACTACCAACCGTGAACTCTAGTATCTTCTACAACTTTCACAAACTTTACCATCTAAGTTAATTGACACCCACAAAACTCCTCTTAGTACGCCACAGATACCCTCCCCCCCTTCTCTCCTTCTAGCTATACTTCAGTTTAACAAAAGCTCCTCACTTTAGCTGGTAAAAGCATACTACACCATCTAGTCCATGTTCTCAACCAAAACCCCCACGACATCAATCCGAATCAACCACAAAATACATCATTCAAAACCCAATTTTCGACAAATAGAGTCCCGCCCGACCACTACTAACATTACAATAAGCAAGCTTAACATCCACAAAAGTATAGTCAGGGTTGAGACATGGATTTACCATCAAAGTAGCTAACTTTATCCTGTAAATACCTATCTCACACTTATCACATCCTCCTATTCAAATAAAAACATCCATCATACAAATTTTAACATACCAATAATCATGGACCCAAATTCAAGCATCCATTTCTTCATACAGACTATTTTCTATAACATACATAACAATCAAATTATATCATAGGCAAAGATTAGGTTAAAAAAAAAAAACATCAAACAACACAAACCCAACAAAATTAAACACAAGAAAAACCAAAATAAATTGAAAAAGCAGCAAACTTCACACAACTTAACTCTAAAAAGATTGAATCTTGAGAAGGAAGAAAGAGGGACTAACATGCCAATAATCATGATCAATGGTGAGCAATTTAGTAACAGCAAAAGACCCAGCAGCAAGAACAATAGTAGCATTTATAGCTCTATCTAACAACTTATCCACATCTTCACCATTACTCCCACCGCCACTTCCACCACCACCGCCACCACTGGTGGTGGTTCCCCCATTTCCAACAACTTCTATAGAAAACCCACCAACCACGGCGGCGCTGTCAACACCGGATTGACCACCTTCCGTGGCTATTACAAAGGACCCTTGTGGGTGGTCTACGGTGGTGGTGGCGGCAGAGACGGTGAGGGCGCGGCAGCGTATGGTGGTGGTGGTGGTGGTGGTGGGGTGGAAGGAGAGGTGGTGGGGTGGTTTGGTGGTGGGTTTTGGGGTGGTTGAGGTGGTGGGTTTGATGGGTTTGGTTATGGGGGAAATGGTGTGGAGGGAAGCCATTGTTGCTTATGTGGGAAGATACCAAGATCAGTGATTTCTCTCCAATTAAAAAATTTAAAGTGAGACAATTTGATCCGATTTTATACTGGAAAACAAACTAGAATTGGACACGAAGAATGAGAGGTGATCAACTGACCAAGGAGAAGCTTGTAGAGGGTGTGTACATTTGTGGTTGTGGTTGGGTGGAGTCGGATTCGATATCGAGTTAAGTTAAATCGACCTTATGTGGAGTGTATTTGTTGAGATTGGATTAGTCGAGTCGGTTAAAGTGTAAAAATCATAACTTTGTTTACTCGAAATCGTTCAAGAGAACGAATTTTTGGCAAGCTACTTATTTGAGTTTTTTGACAATTTAGTACAAGGTGCTTTGTGGAGAATTTAGTACACATTGTGCTGCACTTGCCATCATTGAGTTGTGTATTATGCGATCATCTCATAATGTTGTGTCACATAACTCGAGAGCATGTGCTATTGAGTACAGACTAACATAAGAGATTGCCATTAACGTCTTAGAATACGGCCTTGTAGCAGTGTAGCCTATCCCACAATCGCTACACAAATCGAAACCAGGAACAAACTTAGTCCGAACCATCAGTAACCCAACCCGGTTGAACCCGGAACGGAATTGACCAACATCATTGAGAATATAAAGGTCCACTTCCAAAGGGCTCAGGTTGAGCCGCTTTTCAGTTCACATTATATATGTGGACGTTGAAGAGCCATGCCCCTACAAGAAACTTACCTCTTACACAACTCTAGAATTGCTGACCAGAAGCTGACTTGGTAATTTCTGGCACCATATGTACACTGCTAATATTCACAGCCATAAATATTGGATTTTTTCTTCTTCTGAAAATTAGACTAGCAGAGTCATTATCAGTAAGGGCAACTAAAATTGACAGTCAAAATGTCTGATATATATGTAACTTGCGCTGAATGATTCGTCGACATTTTCGTATGCTACCGACCTCCTATGAAAAACGGACACATACCTTAGTTATTCTAGCGTGTCCATGTCCGACACACTATTGGATACAAATTCTATTTTCTAATCCATATCTCCTCCAAACTGTTTCACGGAGAGAGTAAAGCACGGAAATTTCACTATTTCAGTAATCTTCGATAACCTAAAGTTTGATATCTGCTCAGCATGACAGCATTGGATAGAAAATGAAATCCATCTGCATAAAGTATATAGTATAGAACAAAAAATGGACATACAGTACAATGCAAGGAAAGTTTATCTGCAAGTACCCTACCAAATTAGCGAAATTCCCAGCTATCAGTGGCGCCGAATATCCATCTATTACAACCTGCGTACATCTATCTATTGAAACTTGATGAAGAAGCCATCCTCTTTAATGGATGGACACAATCTACTGCCAAAGTAAGTGAAGTGCATACTGATAATAATATATACCCAACCTAACGTACAATTATGTTGGCTCTGGAATGTGGAGGGAGCAAACGACTTAGCGTGTTGGCTCTCATTCTAGGTCTTGCAATTGCACCATGTACTCCACGACTTGGAAATACAACAAACTGCTCGAGGGAGTCGTCAGAAATACTAAGCAAGTGTTGTATTAGTTCCAATTCGCGAGGTTCACCTCTAAAACGATGAAACTCCACCAACTTCAAGCACTTGTGACGTTGCTCTATCGTTGCAGCACTCTTTAGAGTCCTTAGTCTTGTTAGCTCACCCTCGTTAAACTGCATGAATAATGTAAACCAAACGTTAACTCGTAATGAGGATTGTAAAGGAAAAAAAATTTACGAGGGCAAGAGGGGCGGAGGCTGACCTCTATAATATCATCAAATTCACCACTAGCAACTGGAAGAATCTACAGCCAAAGATGAGGAAACAACATTAGTATATATTGTCCAAAACAAATCAAAAGTACGAATAAAAGAAGACATATATATATGCTGGTACGTTTAATGAATTCTACACTCATAAAATTAATCTTTACGCTCCTTTATGTAAGAGCGCAAACCCTAATAAGTCCAACAAAAGGAGCTCGAGATTCACCTGAACAGAAAATTTACGCAAGAACGGAGATGCTTTTATCAAAAGAATTGGCCACAGAAGACAAGGGCTTTCCCATGAGTTCATTTCCACTCTCAGATCCTCGAGCTTGAGTCCTTGAGGAATTTCCAAAGGGTACGAGAGCATAGTGCCGAAGACATCCTAGTAAATCAACAAAAAAACGCACATATAAGAAAAAAAAAAAAAAAAAACATTATTAGCAAGATTCAATCATCAACATGTAGTAACTATTAGAGGTTGTATGTTGTAATTTACCTGGGGAGACATAATCAACTCGAAACTCTTGAGTTGAGTGATGAAGCTGGAATGATGTAGACCTCTTCGAAGAAAATGAGGGGTGGGGTTTTCGCCAATCGAAAATACCGATAGATGAGGAACGTAATCTAGAAGCAGACTAAAAGATGTACGTGTGCAAATACACTTCAATGACACTAAACTTGACGTAGATATCTTAATCTCACCATGGCACTAACTCAACTCTAAGCTTTTCAGTCGAATCGATTCTCCACAAATTCAAACCATTCCTATATCGATACTCCATAAGCATAGTCGCTCGAGTGGACAATTAACTACCAGTGATTCAATCTTCTCCGCAGAAATGGCCACCGAATTTAAACAAACATCAGTAAGATTATTGCACAATGCTCTACCAATGTCTAGAAATTTATACTCATTGTTGTCACTCGACTTAAACTATTGTACTATTGATAGGATTGAATAAAGGCATACAAACTAGTAGTAATGAGAAAGGGAAGCATGCAAAGGAAATCCAGTAAGCCCAACGATCAAAGCCGAAAACTGGTTTCCCTTCAAAACACTATACAAAATGGCGACCATGACTTAAAGTTGAAGAATTCAGATATCTCTATCAATATGATTGTGTTAGGAAATACATCAACACCACGCCTTGTTGAAGGTATGGAAGAAAGAATAGCATGCCGCGGATTGTGGAATGAAAGCCATACAGAGGCACTGAACGCGTCTCAAGTCTGACAATAGAGCTCGTTTAACTTTCATTTGGTAGTATGAGGCGATCTTTTCCTTCTACAACCTTTGCAGATCTTATTATATCTCCAGTCTTTATTTGACCAAGAACATCTCGGCCCTCCGTTGTGTAACTGCATTGGAGCATAGCTGATGTAAGATGCAAATGCAAGAAAGAATATTGAGCAGAACAATTGTAGAATAAACCTTTGGAAGGCATACCCGAAAACAGAGAATTGGCCTTCATCAAATGACAGCCCTCCTAGGCCAGCCTGTGGAATGAAAGGGCTATAGTAGTCATATACGTTGATATAACATAGACATCATCCTATCGATAGTACAAGTATAATAGTAGCTCCCATTTCATTGATTATGAGGAAACATTCATGCATTATATCGACAGCTGATCTTATAGGAGTGCAGTTCTCAACTAGTGCTCATGAAGGTATTATGTGGAACTTACATTTCTCTTGTCGTACAGATAAAAGAAAAACTGATTTGGTGATGACAACTCCTCAGAAGCTTCACTATGAGCCATAGCAACTGCTCCGTAAACAGACAATGGCAATACTGGAAGCTCGCCATCCTAGCCAAAGAACAAGTCAAAGGTTATAAAACCACAAAAATGATTTTGGTATTCGAGGGATTATAATTTGAAAGATACCTGTATGCTTAATTTCGTCTTGTAAAGTGGTTCAAATTGTCCAGAAGGCTTTATCTCCAGCGGCACACTATAACCAATGCTCTGATCAAGTTTATTATCAGATAGAAGAGCTTGGGTGGCAAGGTTGAGCTTCATTCCGTCATAAGCACCATCAGTTACCTGATAAATTGAGCATAAGACAGTGAGTAGCGATATCATTAGTCAAATTATCACCTGCAAACTGTTTTACAGAGAGTGAAAGCACAAGAATTTCAGTAATCTTCGATACCCTAAAGTTTAACAAATATCTACTTATAATTACTAAGTCCTCGATAGCTGCTCAGCAGCTACACCTCTATTAAACATACTTTTAGATTTGTACAGCAGTCTAACCCATTGCGTACAGAATTCATGCCACTGCGGTTCATTATAATAAAAAAACCAATAGAGCTGATTTGATACCATTGATCAAATCCAAGAGCCATGTTACAAGATCATATAAGGTATAAACATCCATCTCCATGAGCTTCAAACGTTATTGAATCCCTCTCATGGTATTTCAGTTGAAGGGATAATGGTTGCAGCAAATCATTCAAACAGGGCGCTATCTTACTACTTCCATTAGTACCCATGTCGTTCCATGATATGGGGTTTAAGACTGCTTAGAGCCTGGAGCATGTGCTCTACTCTAAGACAACATAGTAAAGAAACTAGTCCAACTAAGCACCAAGTAGGAGGTAAATATTAGTAATTTAATAATCGGGTTTTCATGAGGTAATGTCGTGTCTTTGACGCAATTGTTTGACACCCTTTGCAACACGATCACAGGCTCTTTCGAACACTATAAAGCCAGACTTCGGGATACATGACTGAACTTTCAGCATTTCTCCTTACTGACACAAAAGTAAAGAAATTAAGCAAAAGTCGATTTACTTGTACACTCTAGAAGCAGATTAGTGTGTGCCCCAAATGCAATATCTAGTACTAAATGAATAGAAAGAATATGTTCATATACAAATACAGTGAGAATCATATTCCGAGCATTGTATGAATAGTAAGCATAGATCACGAGTGTCTGGATTGAGTGTTACAATCCCTAGAGAGGCTTTGAATTAGGTTGAATGTGTGCAGGACTGCAGGCACAACCAAGAGTGAATGTTGTGTGAGGTTTCCCCGCCTAGGATCCTTTGAGAGTGAGGATGTACTAGGGTTTTTAAGGTTGGTGCTTGTTGTGTGAGGGTTATCAAGTTAGATTTAAGCATATATCTGTGAGACTATATTCATGGTAGGTTGTGAGACACTCTACATTTGTGACAAGGTGTGGGCTTATGCTGAACTACTCTAAATTTGTTCTCTTGCATTGATCCTCTGTTTTATGTATAAGCACTAAATTTCCCTCCAAAAGTTCCTACTGGAACTATAACAGAGAAACTACAAAGTGGCATAAAGAGATGCAAACATTTAAATCACGGACAGGACAATGCCTCAACAACAACAACAATAAACTTTATTCCCAAAAGATTTGGGGTCGGCTGACATGAATCGTCATCTGTAACCGTCTGTAGGCCTTACAAGTTAAAGGAAGGGTGCAAACAAGTTTAAAAAGTGGTGAAACATGTTTTAACAAGAAATTAAAAATCCAGTAAAAAAATAAAAACGCAAATAAACTAAAAACTAGAGTTATAAAACAAGTGCAAAATGTGTGAAACGTCTTTACAGAAGAAGAAAAGGTTTGAGAAAAGAGAAAGTTAAGGAATTCATTAGAAAAGCATTTGCAAAACAAACAAAGAAACCATAAAAACCCAAACTATATCCTCCACATGAATCATATATCTCCACACCGCCCTATCCAACGCCATACTCTCTTCAAGCCCTAGGACACTCATATATCACTTATGAAACTTATCTAAGACCAAACTGATAACTGAAGAAGAGTGACATTGGATGGAAAATAAAATCCATCTGCATAAAATATTGAACAAAAACTGGACAGACAAGGAAAGATTATCTGCAAGTACCTTACCAATTTAGCGAAATTCCCAGCTGTCAGTGGAGCTGAATATCCATCTATTCCAACCTGCGTATATGCATCAATTGTCAACTAATTGATAATGTAACTCGAGAAACACCCATTGCCACAATTGCCAATGAATGTGAGAGAGGCCTTGACAGACAGAGTACAACTCGGCCCACCAACGCATCTCAAACCATATGAAGTGTTACATACAGATATCTTTTAACAAAGGTGTAATGAACACATTTTCCAGACAAATCTTTATTACAAACACATAGGTCCCTTCTTTTTCTGTTTAAGTCATATCGGCAACTCTTCATGAACAAATCATTCTCCAAGCTCAAGAGAAATGGTCCAAGTACATTGTATTCAATAAATCGGTTACACAGCTAAAATTCCGCCACTGTTGAACTTCAATCAACAGTGAGGACTGCTAAAAGCAAGATAGATAGACTAAGATACTAAAAGCTGCAGTTACTGGACTCATATTGGTAGACAGGGCCACATAAGGATATAAGTACATTCTACCTGAATGGTGGCTGTGCTTTTGGCTTCACCACCAGCTGGAGGAGTAAATGTAGAGCCATCTCCTTTCTCAATGGTGAATTCAACTATTCCTCTCCCTGAAAGCCTATTGACCAAGAGAGTGTTAAGCAAAGTACATGAAAATACAAGGAGCGAATTGAAAGGCACAAATTTGTTATTCACTGGTCCCAATGAACGGCAAAAATCTAAGGGGAATTCAGGATTTCGATTGCTCACTAGGAGAAACATTCAATGAAAAATTTCCCTCAGCCTCCTCTTAGCTGAGCAATTAAGTACAAAGAGGTTTAGAAAACATGCCTTGGGTACTGCAGATATTGCTGCGGCAACAAAAATGACAAACCTGGAGCCTGTTGGAATTTTATATAAAATAATGTTAATTTTAGTAACTGCTAAATTCTCACCAGGTAAGTATAAATGTTAATTACAGCGACAGAAATAGATAGTCTTGTGAAAATTTTCATGTAAAGAGAATCAGATTAAATGAGCAGTATGATGACGAGCATGGTAATTGCTACGACATCAGGTTATCTAAAGCTGAAACAAGGTAGTTTCATAATGCAATAGAACTAACATGAAAATTGCTTCGAAAAGTATGGCTTCTATTCTGCAAGCGCTTGGTTGCAGGCTTGCAGCTGTGACATGATGTATGAATAGTTCGGAGTGATCTTTCTCAAGAAAATTAAATTTATTAGTTTTAGCGAATTGGAAATCTTTAGTGGGCCATTGATTACACTTTTGCCAGAGCCATAAGAAATGAATTATTGCAGCAACACAGGATAGAAACTTAAGTTAATGAGACATATGCTCTACAGCTCTAGTATGAATCTTACTGCTGATATATTGGCTATACAACCCACGTTTCCAAAAAATTATAAAACAGTATTAGTCACCATGTACTTTTCGAATACCGGTTAGTAAGTATGACATACAAGCAGATGAACACACAAGTACACAACCCATGCCAGCATGAGAACTTTAAAACCTTCACAATCATATTCTCCTTAGTCCTTTCAGTATATATGTTTGTGCATGGAGAAAGATACCTGCAATAGTTCCAGCTCTGCTACGATGTCCAATGTAGATGCAAGGCCAACCGATACTCTATCGGCATCTTTGTCATTTATGTATTTAAGAAGTGTTTGCAAACCACCCTGTAACAGAAAGGAAAGGAAATATAACATAAGCATCCATAGAACAATGCATATCAACTAGTTGAAAACATAATTCTGCGAAAGAGAGATCGTTTCGAGACCAAGTGACCATGATGACAAGTTAATACTGTTCAGGTTTTACATGTTACGATTAGATTGAGCACGTACGAACATATATTATTTAGGCAAATTCAATGAAAATGACCCAGCGTTTGCCACTTCTTCTAAACATAATCCGACCTTTTGACTTTAATGAAAATAGCCCAATCTTTTACTTTGCGTTATAATAATATCCCATTACTCACCGGGGCAATAATCTTCGGCAATCCTACGCCCTAACAATGATGTGGTACGTTAAACTAAAAGGAAAAGTGTTCCTAAACCAATCGAAAGCAAAAGTACAACATGGGGCGTTAGAGATCAATATCTACACCCACAGAGGACAGAGTGGGGAATTGACATAGTAATTAACCCCAATTATACTTGCAGAGAGATCAGAAAATGAAATTATTTAAAGCTGCTATTAGCTACCTCTTCTTTCCCCAGTAAGGTCTTCAATTTTTCCAGACAAACCTGTCGTCTTGAATGAGACATACCCATTTGTCTCAATGTTTCGTTATTTTTCCTATTTGATAAAAAATACAGGTATACACAATTTTGCAGCACAGCTATTCGAAGAAATGACGTTGGATAAGAATTACTTCGCACAAGGAAGACAATGTGACTTTAAATTTAGCTTCTTCGTAGAAATAGCTTTTGGGAATTTGATTTTGGATCAAGTTCTCAAAACTTTTTGTGCCAATTGTATTTTTTTTTTTAACGTCAAATGATAGTTGGGTATGCCGGAAATTCTTGTTCCGGTGAGTTATGGGATATTATTATAACGTGTAGTTAAACGTCAGGTTATTTTCATTAAAGCCGAAAGGTCGGGTTATTTAGAAGACTAGACAAACGTTGGGTTATTTTCATTAAATTTGGCTATTATTTATTACAGTATTGCTCTTGAGACATGCCAAATCCATCTAAAACAAGCACACGTAAGGTCCACAAGAATAAAGAAGTAAGAAGACACAATACTGCGAGGTTCTCATCAAAATCAGAAGATTGCAGCTTACGATAGTACCTTCCCATCAATTAAAGATGCATACAAAAGGGATCCTTTTTCTCTCAGTTCAGTGGGTATGCTTGCCAAAATAGCTTCCTTTCCATCTACAGCTACCTGGAAGAAAAGTAAAAACTATACATCAAGATCATAAGCAATTCTACCTCATGGAGGAACCAAAAAGTTCTACATAAAGAACAAATGCTAAGTACATATACCAACAACGATTTCATGTTCACGGTAATGGCCAACAATGACTGGAAAAATGTAACTATGGAAGTGCTATGATAACAAGAACCATATTATTGGAATGTGCTATGATAACAAGAACCATATTATGGACACGAATGAAATTCTGTCAGAAACAATGGCACCGTATTACTCCTCTAGATAAGGGAGATTCACACAGCAAAACAGTACAGCCATCATTGCTTTCTTTGCTTCATGTGACTACAGACCACTTAATCTAGAAGCTTCCCTCCAACAGTTAAGAAACCAGGCAAAAGAAAAATATACCTTGAGAGATTTCTTTACATTTCCCTCCATTGTTCCATATGGTTTCCTCTGCGGAATCCTAAGTAAATATGAAATGTCCTCCAGAGACTCCTTTGTTCACACAAAAACAAAGGAAAAGGGACTCAGCAAATAAAGATTAAATAAGTTCTCTTGAAACTACAAGTGAGAATGAAATACTGAGACTGACCTGTATAGCTTTCATGTTTGGGTTGGCAGGGATGGCTCTTCTTAGTGCAAGTTCCCCAGTTCTTGGAACTTTAGTGTCTGGGGAATAAAGCACTGCCTTTGCAGAGGGCACAGAGTAAGAATCTCCATCAAAATACGGCAAGGGGGACGAAATTTGAACAGCAAGAAGAACTGCCGTCAGGGTAACTTCAAGTCTTTTCAGTCCATGTTTCACCATAGATGAGTATGGGGTACACTGCTGATCTGTTGATTCCTGCATGACTGAAGTTTCATTTATGAATCACGATAACCAAGAACTAAGGAAAAAATTTCTAAGATAGACATAAGTTGCAACTGGATAATTACTCTGTTCAAAGACAATCAGGGAGAAGTTAGTTCAACAAAACATCATTATTAGAACTAACAAGAAACTTACAATAAGCGACACAAACTTAACTATCAAATAAAAGTCTCAAGGATAAATCGCGGCAATCCCCAAGTGTACTCGTGCATTCTCAAGAGAGAGACTGTGAATGTTGCCTCAAGAACTGCATATTCACTAAGGAGACTGCAGCCAAACAATGACATATGCTATACTCCCTCTCAAATCTCAGGGTACATCGATTATGCTCCACTCTAGAATTACCACAATAACAAGGTCTGCAGATAAAGTCATTGTAAAAGGATGTGATGAAGTAAAATTTCAAAACTCGACCCCCTCCCCCCGCTTTTAGCTCCATCTATGTCACTCGGACCCTCTTCATTCCAGCTGGTTTATCGCAGTCTAACCATCCAATTGCCGGGCATGATATAAAATTCAGGCAAACACTGCACCTAAGTTCCTCAACCTCTCACCCCAATCTTCAATCTTCATTTTCATTCTAAGCTATTTCACTCAAACTCTTCCGATTCTTTTCAACGTGGTTAGCCACCGCCCAACCCCTACACTATCGACCATCAAACAACAATATCCGAACCAACCCCCTCCCAATATCGTTGTGTTCATTCTTTAGCCACTCAAACTCTTAATTCCAATATACTAATCACAGTCCAACCCCTAAATTCTTAGGTATATATAAAAATCTGAGACCTTATAGTAATACATTGCAATACAATGCACGAGATATTCGGCCGTAGCGGTTCAGGAATCATATAATCCATACAGCAACCAAAGGTTTTAGACCCACTAAATCTACCAAATTTCATGAACAATCAAAGCATATCCAAATTTCCAACCACGGGCCGAGGATCAATCAAACCAACATGTCTAACAAGACAATCAAACATCCTACATTGATATAAACAATTAACAGTAAATTCACTCCTAAGCATTAACATTTACTTATCATAAGCACAAATAAGTACAAAGGGTGGAAAAATTGACATAAAGATATGAACTTTGATTAGATAAAAAGAATTAGAACATGAGAATTAGGCATATAATTGTGAAAGAACCAACCTTTGGAGAAATTTGTGCATGTATACGAGGAATTGCACGGTGCCCATGTGGGTATCTTGTATGAATTCTGGTGGTAAAGAGGGGAGAGAAAATGAGCGTGAAATGAAGAAGGGAAGTGAGCATTAATGCTGATTTTGTGATAAGGAGAGGAAGATAATGCTGCAGCCATTGTAGAGCTCATCACAGAATGTCTCACTCGTCACTGCTGAGAAGTGTAGGAGAGAGAGATGTGGCGCGCCTCAATCATCAAGAAAGAAAACGTTATCCCATCCACATCCGTATCGCCTTCTTGGCTAAGGAGAGGTGCTAGTGAGTGAGTTGGTTCGGTTTTTAGTCGGGTTATATCGGATTAAGTGTTGAAGAGACGGTATGAGATCCGGCTAGTTAATGTTGTATTTCGTTTATTAGAAGAACCTCAGATACTAGGTTAGCCAGACTTTTCAGGTTGAGTCGGGTTTGGTAAAGTCGGATAATTTCAAAGTCAATTGTTGTGTTGGGTCGGGATCTGTTCAATTCAGATCAATTACCTTGTCCTTGGGTGATTGTAATTATCAGTTTTGTTTAGGTTATTTCGATTTTTAATCAATAATTTTGTGTTTTATAAGTATCTTACTAATATGCTACGTTAGGTGGAGTAATTTTTAACTTAATCGTTATCAATTGGGTCAAAGGTCGCGTCAAAGCCATGTTGAATGGAGTATTACCGGAATGGGTCAAATACTAGTACAAAGTATCGTGTTGGTTAGATCGGTTTCTACATTTTTGGATTCTATCTAGTTGTGATTCATTTCAATCATCTTAGCCAGGAGCACGTCGAAAATCGACTCGTATCCAACCCGAACAGTATGATGGGTATCCAAACATGAATTAGACTCACCACAGTAAAACTAAAATCTGACAACTTAAACACTTTTTCACCATTAACAACACAGCAAAACAAAGAGCAGCAAAGTTCCATACTTTGTTGCTCCATTTTTGCGCTGATCTCTCTTCTTCAACACGACACTTCTACTCACTAAATTATACACTCAAATTCATACTTAAATCGCATTTCAATTTATACGAATCTTCACATGTTGGTTGTTCTTCAAGATCAATCAAATTCATCCCTAATTTATAATCATGGCGAATTACTTAGCTCAATTCCAAGCCATCAAAAGCGCCTGCGATCACCTCGTCATTGCCGGTATATTTTCTCGATTAATCGCAACTTCTTTGATTAGCATTTTTGTTAAACTGTCAAAATTCTCGAGGTTAAACTGTAATTTTTGTGATTAATTTTATCTTTTGCGGTTAAATTGACCTAGATTTGGTTGTTTGTGCATTGGTAGCTCATTGACCCACTTCAGAATTTATGGATCACTGAAGATTGTAACTTTAAAGTCGTAATTTTGTTGAGTTTGTTGATGATTTTGAAGTACATTGTTCATATATTGGTGGAATTAGAGTTTAATTTTTCGGTGTAGCGATACGGTTTTGTTTGTAAGTGTGAGAAGGAAGCTTTTGTGAACAGTTCTAGATGGTGGAGAATTTGCTGATAGTGTTGCCAGTGATAGATGAAGGTGTTTCAGAGTTTGAATTTTCTAATTTTGGTTTTGATTGTGGGAATTGGAGGTAGGATTTTGGAACGACAAAATGCGGGATTATTAGCTCTGGATTGGGTGTCGTAGTAATAAAAATCGAAACTTTGGAGAAGTAGACAAATGAATATTGGTAGGATGAGTGATGTAATAATTTGGGCGGAAGTTACTTGCACTAAGCTTAGAGCCTAGAGGTGTTTAGACAAGGAAGGGTTTGGGGGTCTTTTGTTTTCATAAGGATGTCGGTTTAGTTTCACTGGATTGTAAATGTGACTCCCGCTCACTGTAGTTTTCTTGGACCTAAAGAATTGGTATGCTCGAAGCCCTCACCAGTAACCACCCAGTGAATCTGAAGCTACTTTATATGTGGAAATTACTCTCCCCAAAGCACGCTTAAACCTAACACAGGTTGGTCGTACTCATAAGCGACACATAGATTTTTAGTTGGGTTTCATATTATTACCAAAGCAAGAATAAGAAATGCCTCTGTAAAGCAACAATGAACTAACATATTGTTTGGGCACGGATGTTGGAGGGAGGGACAGGGCGCGGAGGGGATGGAAAGGGAAGGGAAGGAAGGAATCGAAGGATTGGAGTTCCATTTCCCCTCCAAACTGTTCGAACAATGAAGAGGTTTGGTTTATTTTTGAGAGATGGAATATGGATCCCTTCCTCTCACTCCCCTCCCTTTCTTTCCAAATCTCCTTATCCAAAGTTCCAAACAACGTGTAAGCTTAAAAACAGAAACTCGTAGTCTATGCTTGGCCTAAGTCGTTATAGCTTCTATGCATAATTCAAATTCGATGAACTATAGAGAGATAAAATGAATGATCTTGTAGACTGTAGAGTGATTGTTTTGGTCGTTATGTTTAGATAATGATCTGCAAGTTTATTTCCTATCCTCAATTTTGTCCGTTTCTATTTTTGCAACTTGAGTTCTTGTGCACAAGTCAATTTGTCATTTGTCGAACCTTGCTTAATTTATTGGTTGTCCAATGCAGTTGAAGATGTTAGTGATTTGTGGCCCACTGTCAAAAACCTGTTCGAAGAGCGGTTGCCATTTAAGAGGGTATCTTTGAATAACAAGACTCGCAATTCTGTGTTTCTGGAGAAACTTCCAGCTGAATATATATTAACCACAGACGCAAGGCTCCGCAGCCGTTTCCCACAGGAACAATCGCTGTTTTGGTTCCGAGAGCCATATGCTACTGTTATTTTTGTTACATGTGAGGTGAGAAACGTATCCTGCAGTTCGTATTTTTCCTTTTTCTGGCCCGCAAGTCAGTTTCTCATGAACATGTTATTCGATGCTTCTGCTCATGTAGTCTTCCCTTGTATATGTGTCTTCCTTGAAAGTGCACTTGATCAATGGCCCCAACAATGTTTAGTTCTGTTTCATTTTGTCAATGTCCGGACTTCTATAGCATAGCTTGTTTCGTTTTACTTTTAAAATAGTATAGGAGAAGGGGATAAAAAAAATATGCGAGTTACCATGAGATTGACATATTGGTATACCAAGCCAGCCAGTAAACGAAACAGTGTTAGGTTAGTTGGAAAACGTATACGCTTTCAGAAGTTGATCTGTGAATTTTGACATAACCTGATTGTGTCTGACTATGGATGTGCTCGAATTTGTTTTTCTTTTGTCTGAAGATAATGGGATAGTTCATGCACTACGCCTTAGCCCTGGGCTCTTGCTTATCCAGTTCTGATGTTATGACCTTTTGTCTCATACTTCAACCTGAGATTTTGTGTTTCATGTCTCCAGGACCTTGATGAGTTCAAATCTATCGTTAAACCTCGTGTGAAATTGCTTGTGCAAAACGAAGAGAAGGAATGGTTCATTGTGTTTGTAAATAGAGCTCTCCCTAGCAATGACCCAGCCACCAAGATGGCGAAAAGGGTATATGCCAAGGTGGAAGTGGAATTCAGCTCAAAGAAAAGAGAAAGGTGATGTAAAGCATTTTGTCCCTAGCTTTTGCGCAAACTTGTTCTGTGCGCAACTGTGTGCTTGATCTAAGTATTTCCACTTGCCTTTGTAAAAACACCATGTTCAAACTAGGTGACCACAAACTTCGATCAAGTAACGATAATTATGAAGATTAGTTGGGTAGGATATTTTGGGGTAAATGATTCTTAATTTTATTGATCTGCATCCGTTGTTCTATTCAGGGTTCTACGTGTGCAAGGAATGCCTTGCTGCTCTAGACTGGTTCCTCCAATATGTTTCAAAACTAAGCATTATTCTTGCTGTTGTAGCCATTTTCAGTTACATCAATTACTTGTGGAGACCAATCCGTTTTGCTTCTTCTTAACCTTCTGAATAGGCGAGGGTGTCTAGTCTATCATGTTGGCCCTCGGTGCTATAATGGGGTCTTCTAGTTTTCATGTTTGTATGAAGTGCAATGTAACTCTTGCATTTTCTCCATGATTTCTTTGGTGTGGTCCTTTTCTGATGTAAATCTCAATGTCTACTTTTTATTTCACCCAGGTGCTGCAAATTAGATTTACATGGACCAGAGGCAACTTTTTGGGAAGACTTTGAGTCAAAGATCACGGAATGTATTCGCAATATGTTGGATAGGCGCTTGCAATTTTATGAGGACGAGAACCGAAAGCTGAGTGAGCAACGATTCATGCCTGTCTGGAATTTCTGCAATTACTTTATTCTGAAGGTTTGACAATTATCTCTATTACATCGAAGGGTGAGGGGTGCTGTAGTGTGGAAGATAAATGTTTGAACTACATATAACTCAGGGTTGCTAAAAAACTTGTTGTGTCCTTGGCTTACTCCTCCTTTTGTAGCATTTTTCTGATGATTATGATATGGTGCAATACTGCAATATGTTTCTGCCTGAGGCCTGAGCAAATGCCTGTTGTCTTATGGCTCTTTATATGTTACCCCCTCCGTTCCAGATAAAATGTAGGTCACTTTTTGCACATCGATTAAACTTAGTAACAATGCATCTTTCGAGGTCCATGTGCAAGTGGAATAAGAGACTCAATGAAATATTAGTTGTGTAAATTTTGTTTGGATAATAGAGAAAATAGATAGGATCCACTACGAGCATATTGTTTTTTTCTTACCAACAAAACAAGGTTGCATTTCGTTTGGACTGGACCAAAAAATAAAGAATCACATTTTGTCTGGATTGAAGGGGTATATACTAGATCTGCTTCAAGCGTAAGTACGATCACTGATGTGGTACTATCGTCCATGTACAAGTATATCAAACGTTATTCTTAAAAATTTGTATCTTGGAGAGCTCGTGAGATTTGTAAGCCCATTCTCTTTTGCCTACTGATCTGAAGCTGCCTTGTGTGTTGCTTTAGGAGAGCCTGGCTTTTATGTTTGAGATGGCTCATCTTCATGAAGATGCATTACGCGAGTATGATGAACTAGAAATTTGCTATTTGGAAACAGGTGAGTTCTTTTATGCCAAAATGAATTGTTTGCAGCTTTATGTACGCATGGTTTAGGTGTATCTTAGTTAAGTGATTACTCATTGTTTCATAAAATGGAAACAAAATATTTTAATAGACGATAGAGAGGACGAGCTATTCTACCTCGAGAACCTGCTGAACTTGATGCAATCTAAGAACCAACAAATCTTCATGTTCACAACTTGAAGGTTTGCACTGGAAGGAAAAGTGGTTGCAGGGATTTAGGAACTTGAAAACCCTTAGTTTTGTTTGGTGATGGCTTAAGAGATCCTTGTTAGGTCCTGATATCTTCAGTCCATGGAGCATTTCTTGCTCTTTATTATTGTAATCTGTTTCCTTGGCTGTTAACAGATTATCTCTTATCTAAAGGAAAACTAAATAAAACAGTGATCTGTCAATGGCCAAATGTCATACATTATCGAAAAGACTTCCTTGCTTTATACCTAGTGAAGCTTACATAGTTGACTTACAAGAACTTTAGCATGGGAGGCTAGCCCATACTTTGATATCAACATTTACATTATCATCAAAATGTTCTTAGAAGGGGTTATTCCGCAACTCCTTAAAGTATGTGCTAGCCTCATGTACACAATATGCACTTTGATAGAGAGAGTTATGGAAAGCTCTATCTATTTATCCCAATTTTTGATGATTGACCACCAGAGTTTTAATTCTGCAATGATAGAGGATAGAATAGTAAGATTGTAGAGTCTAGGGTTAGGGTTATTCCGAGTCAGTTTGTATTATAAATACCAACTAGGTTATCAATGATAATCAAGGATTAAATGTAGAATGGTGAAGAACAACATTGAACTTCACGTATAAAGCCTAAGGCTAAAACGTGGGATTTATTGTTTCGCGGCTCCCAACGTTTCTTGTAATTCCTTATTAATAATTATTAATATCATAACATCTTTTAGATGTAACAGATGTTTACTTGACATAGCCTAACTAGCAAATCATACTAACTGACTCGGAATAACCCTACCCCTAGACTCTAGAATCTTACTATTCTATCCTCTATCATGCAAGTTAGGTGGCCATAGTCAATCTCAAATCATCAAACACTGGAACAAGCAAACACTGTCTACAGAGGGGTAGGAGTAGGCTGTGGTAGAAGAGAGAAGAGAGGGAAGGAGAGGGAGAGGGATGCAAGTGAGGTGACTTGGGGCATTTGTTTTTTTCTTTCCCTTTCTTGTAGTCTTTCCGTTTACCCTCTTCAAACCAAACTGCTCATGATTTTCACACAAGTTATCCTATTCGACATTTCTACTTGTGATTGATATCCATGCATCTCATTCAATGGCATCATGAATCCATATCTAGTGTTCACATATCTCGTAATTAATATTCAGTTTCCAATTAATTTTTTCCTGGCTTTCATGCCACACTCAAGTCATTCTCGAAGAGGACAACTCTGCTTGCTATGTGGAGGAAGTTGTTATTTATTATTTTCTTTCTTACTTCGTGATGCAGTAAATATGACTGCAAAGCGGAAGGAGTTTGGTGGAATGGACCAAGGTGATGATCAGGCGGCATTATTAAATCCTGAAAGCAAGCCACTGGCACAAATTGTGCAAGATGACTCATTTAGAGAGTTTGAGTTTCGTCAGTATATTTTTGCATGCCAAGCAAAGGTATAGAAAGCTGGTACATCCTGTTTTATTTCTACCTATGTTTTGAAGATATAGATTCCATGCATTATTTTTAAAAGAAATAACACACCAAGCCATATGTCTTTGACACATCCTCTAATTATGTTATTGGGCGACATCTATCATATGCTGATGCTGGATAGTATTTTGATATTCTGGAAACTGTTTAGATCTTCTGCAGTTCTGGCGTACTTCCATTTTCCTCTTCGAATTAAAATTTGGTAATTCATTGCTTATGTAAACATTTGTGCTTATCCTTTGCAGCTTCTTTTCAAGTTGAATCGTCCATTTGAAGTAGCATCTAGAGGTTATTCGTTTATTATAAGCTTCTCAAGGGCACTGTCAATCTATGAGGTATATACATCATCCTATAACTCTCCGTATTCCTCCTCATCTCTTTGTGCACCCTACTTGTACTAAAGATTTGAATGTTTTGCGTAGTCTCTTATTATTGAACTATTTGGCCTGATTCCTTTTGAATCTTTTATGACCATCCAGAGGAAATTGCCGTTTTGCATGCGTGAAGTTTGGGTAATAACTGCTTGCTTGGCTTTGCTCCATTCTTCTGCTTCAAATTACAATGAGGAGCTTGTAGCACCTGATGTAGAAAAGGAGTTCTATCGGCTTCAGGGCGATCTCTTCTCACTGTGCAGAGTCAAGGTAGGTTTGAGAAATACTCTTCCCTGATCCATTTTCTAAATCTAGGCATTTTTTTCGTGATGTTATGGGTAATGTTGTTGTAGTTGTCATTGTTTCTGGGATTGCAACTCCACATCATGTGAGAGGTCAATTGCATCATTTACTGGTAGAAAGATTTTCGTTCACAATGAAGCTTGATTGATAGAGCATTGCAGTTTTCAATGTATAGTCTCTATCCATTTGGTTGTCAACTGTTTATAGCCACACTTCACAAGTGAAAGATATTCAAGAGAGTGAAGAAACACCTGAAATATGATGGGGCCCGCATTGTGGAAGTAACAAGGGCTCGCATAAATCATCTTTTTACCTAATCTTCTTTCCTACTAATACAATCTATGCTGAAATGTTGTGGCAGTTTATGAGGCTGGCATACTTGATAGGATATTGGGCAGACATTGAAAGAAGTCCTGCAAATAGGTAATTACTGTTACAATGTTTCAAAAGTGACGAGCTCACGTATGCACTCTGACAATTTTTTTGTGCTTGGTGAAATTTCATTCCTACTGAGCAGTGCTTCCCTCAGCATGCTGCCATGGCCCAAGCCAGCTGTCTGGCCTAGTGTTCCACCTGATGCATCATCTGAGATTCTTCAGAAAGAAAAGGCAAGTAATCGATCGTAGCTTGCTTGGGATGACATCAGTTCTAGTTTTCTTTTCTTTCTTTTTTTTTTTCTTTTTTTTTTTTTTGGGCTTAGTACTAAAATTTTCCCGTATGCTACAATGCTAAGAGATGGCTAACATGAGCCTTACAGCTTCTGAACAAATTCCCCATTAGAATGGAAACTGAAATGATATCCTAAATGTGCCATCATAAGATAGTGTAGAACTCGAAAACTCATAGACATTAGCAAAGCATGCTTATTCAGATAAGAGCTGAAGATAATACAAAAGCGTCCTTTCAGTTCAGTTTGTAAAAGTTTAAGTCTGAACTTGTGTACAACCATTATGCAATTGAGTAGTGAGGCTTTTTTTCTTTTGTCAAAGCTATTGAATACTGAGCTGAATTGCTATATTACGTGTATGGTTCATGGATCCGACTGCTTTCGTCTTACTCTTGTAAGGAATTCTTTCTTTTTATCTCAGCAATCCTGCTATTGTAGGGCCACAGAAGCTCTTCTTTGAGCTTTAGATTGCATTCCAGATAGGCCTCTTATCGTATCTCTACCTTTTCAACTGAAAGTTTGAATTATTCCTTATTATTATTATTGAATTTGTAATACCCATGGTGCTTCCTATTTTCTTTCTACTATTTGGATGACATTTTCTATATTGTCCAAAAATTTATAACCACGTATCAAGATGCAGTCATCAAGATTTTAATTCCTTCTGTCTGTCCAGATAATTCTTCAAGCTGGTCCTAGAGTTAAGCACTTCGGTATTGAGAGAAAGCCATTGCCTCTCGAACCCTCTCTTCTGCTCCGTGAAGCTAACAGAAGAAGAGCTTCTCTATCTGCTGGAAATATGTCTGAAATGATGGATGGACAACCAAATTTTACTGATGGGTAAGTACTTGAAGGAAACTTGTCATCCTTGTTTGTTTACCCCTTTTGCTGAAGGGTTAGCATTCTCGATGCATCTGAGTCAAAACTCTTTGTGATTTCGGCAGACCAGATGTGTCTGTAAGTATGACTCCTACAGCCAAAGCCAATGCACCATCAATGTCTCGGACGAATTCTACTCCTGGAAACTTTGAAGGGTCTATTTCTCGACCTATGAGGCTGGCAGAAATTCATGTTGCTGCGGAGCATGCTTTGAAGGATACAATTTCTAATCCAGATCTTTGGACGTCTTTATCATCTATTGAAAATTATGAGGTATTTCAGTTCCATATATGATATATGTATGCAACAGCTTTTACAACGTCAAATCTAATTGATTACTGTGGCCTTTGCAGCATGTACCTTCCTCATGGTGGTTTGTTTCAGATTCTATGATTGGCTATCATGTTTTGCTTCTTCCTCTGTCTCTTATGTGTCATAACCTCCTTATACTAGTGAGTAGAGAGGTTTACAGAACTGTGGTTATAGTTTCTTGTCGGAGAAACTTGAAACAAACTAACAAAGTATTTCTGGAAGAATGTGAAGTGTGAAGCATTTCTAGGCTCCTGAGTGTTACTGTGGCATACAAGATAAAAGTACTCTTGTTATTAGCTTAGCCACCCAACCAACCATCCTAATTCTTTCACAGATTAATTTAAAAAGGTTAAATTATTGTATTTGCT
The DNA here is from genome assembly GCA_038382645.1 of Spergularia azorica. Lineage (NCBI taxonomy): Eukaryota > Viridiplantae > Streptophyta > Magnoliopsida > Caryophyllales > Caryophyllaceae > Spergularia > Spergularia azorica. The sequence goes on from JBBYHQ010155837.1 coordinate 24,791, forward strand.
TAAAAATTGCTGGACTAAAAGCGGCTGCTGGTATTTTCTCATAGGAGACTTATATACGTAATTGCTTTGAGTTACAAAGCTCCTACTTCAGAGAAGTTGTTGTAAATTGTAAAAGTATAAAATGTAGGTATAATTTTGAACTTATGTAGAGTTTGATGGAAGCTTTATATCGAGTGTTATGTAAACGCTAATGGAGTTTAAGAACTACTTGACCGAAACATTGCTTGTAATCCAGTCACTGGAGAACTGTTAATGAGGTCTGGCACGAATCTGACAGCTGAGATAATTATTATGGTTGCATGTCTAGAGGGAGAAAAACTGACATGTTTTACTGACTTATCAGTCTCGCGAGCTTGCTTCAAGTCTAGTGCGACAGTGTCTCTAAAGGAATATCTGTGCTGGGTGGGGTATGGGGAGGTCAGATGTACATGACCATTCTTCTCATTGCAAACAAGCTCGGGTAACTCCACTGGCTTTTTTAAAGGGGATGCATCTGAAGTCTGAACTACAACATGAAAAATGAGAGATTTAGAACAGTTTGATGTGACATATTGATTTACTGCATTTTATTTTGATTTCGGAAACATAACCCTGGCATCGTCTTTTTGACATGTTTGAATTTAGATGGTCTGTTCTTTTTCCACGCATTGTGTAAAGTATCTCGATCATATCCCTCTGTGGTGTATTTGTTTGGTAACTGAAAAATTCTTGTCTTTGTCCTCCACCCAATCCCTACAAGGAGAAAAAAAAACAAAGAAAAAAAAAATCTTATATCTTCATATTTGTGTCAGGCAAAATACTTAGAGCTAACCAAAGGAGCTGCTGAGAATTATCATCGTTCCTGGTGGAAAAGACATGGGGTTGTCCTTGATGGCGAAATTGCTGCTGTGTGGCATAAACATGGTAATTTTGACCTTGCTGCCAACTTGTATGAGAAAGTCTGTGCCCTATATTCGGGTGAAGGGTGGCAAGACCTTTTAGCTGAAGTACTTCCTAACTTGGCCGAGTGTCAGAAGGTGCTTAATGATGAACCCGGCTATTTGCAAACTTGTGTAAGACTACTCTCTCTGGATAAAGGCTTATTCTCAACCAAAGAAAGACGAGCTTTTCAGGCAGAAGTGATTTCTCTTGCACACAGTGAAATGAAGCACCCAGTGCCACTGGATGTATCATCTTTAATTACTTTCTCTGGCAATCCTGGGCCACCATTGCAACTTTGTGATGGTGATCCTGGTACTTTATCAGTAATTGTGTGGAGTGGCTTTCCTGATGATATTACTCTGGAGTCACTTAACCTTACTCTCATGGAAACTCACAATGCTGATGAAGGTGCTAAGGTATGTCTTACTCAACTCTCCTTATTTCTGAAGATATTGTAGAATGATTCTCTAGAATTATTCACGATCATTTTTTGGGATGATCAGGCTACAAGCATCTCTTCAGCTACAATACTGAAGCCTGGTAGGAATACTATCACGCTGGCCC
>JBBYHQ010156032.1:0-26259 GCA_038382645.1 Spergularia azorica
CCGATTATACTTCCTTTCATCATTATCTTTTTCGCATTTGCTTACTTGGTTTTCCGACATCAGGTACTACCTTCTCCCGGTTGCTGTGACACACACACATATGTCGTTATTGTTCAGACTTGTTTGATTATGATGGTATTCTTATTAGAAGACTGCTTTGAAAATTCTCATTTTTTCCTCTGTTTGGAGTTCTGTGCTTTTGTAGTCATATTGCAGATAATTCTACTACTACTAGCCTGTATGGCTTCTGTGGCTTCCGTTATATAATCCTTTTGTCTCATTCAGTTCTTTACGTATTCCTTTTTGGGTCATCCTCCCATTTTTTTACGTTTCTTTCTTTGACATTGTTTTGTGCTTTGAAATTTCTTCAATTCCTTCCTTTTGGGGTTTTTACATTCTCTCCCCTTTCTCCTACAAATTTGTGTCAAAAGAGAACATAAAGAAGTGGCCAAAACAGAGAGTATCAAATTTCCCAGCCACTCTCTGCTGCTACGTGATGTCATCATATGTGGTCAAATAAGCCTGTATGTGAGGTTATTATGTAAATATCAGGCATTTTATATTGCTCTCGTTCATTTTTATCCACCATTTTTTTCTTTACCACGATTCATGTCTGTCTTCGACCCATTCTCTTTTTGATGCTAAGTTCCATTTTAGGTGTTGTTGTTATGAGTTTAAATGCTATATTATTCTCGGTCCTAAATCTGAACTCTTTTTTCTGACATGGTTGAATCTCTAGTTTTTTATATTTGATTTAATATTTGTTTAAGAGTGTCAAACATCATTAATGGGTGGTCAATGCTTCCTTCTTGCTAGATCATCAATGTCTACGACCGTAAATATGAAAGTGCGGCTGCATTCTGGCCAGATGTACATCAGCGTATAATCATTGGTATTGTAATATCACACATTCTATTCCTGGGATTGTTGAGCACAAAACTAAGCGCACAAGGTTTGAAGACTTTTATGCCCTTTCTGGTTGCCCTCCCAGTATTGACGATTTGGTTTCATAAAGTTTGTAAAGGTCGTTTTGAATCAGCTTTCAAGAAATTCCCATTGCAGGTTAGTCTTATTGTATACAGTATCTATCTTCAAGATACATATATTTTCACCATCTGATGCCCTTACACATTTAAAAAGTGCTTGATTGGGTAGCTTGATTCTCAAGTGAAAAATTAAGGACTTGTGTTACTTCCTGCTGCGCTTTTCAATATTAAGAATTTTTGTCAACTTTGATGACAGGATGCGATGATGAAAGACACACTAGAACGGGCAACTGATCCAACTCTAAACATACGAAGTTATCTACGTGATGCTTATTTGCATCCAATTTTCAAGGGTGGCGACGTTTTTATGGCACCACCTAGTGATGAAGAGGAAGGTCTGCCCTTAGTAGCAACAAAGCGTTCGCAAAGAAGTAGCAAAGTAACTTCTCTTGCTAGTTCTGAACTTAGTGTATAGTCATTGTAAAGAACATTAAACAATGATGTCTTAGTTTGTGATTTTGTATATGAAGGCATTTCTTTTTGTTCATATATATCAAATGAGGTTCGATAAACAGGGAAGAGGAAAATAGCATATGTTGATGGCGAAAAAAATTAGGAAATGTGTAAACTTTTTAGTCACAAGCAATCGTAGTAGGGCGAGTTCGTGTTTAGGGAAGATGAAGACCATTTGTAGTTATAATGGTGATGGTTTTCGTCATTGTGAAAAAGAAACAAAACCATTTGTATATATTGGGTGTTTACCGAGCCAATAAGCGTGAATTGTTATTACGATCACTATATTAGACACCTCTTCCTATCGTATGACACCAGTTAAATAAGTTACGATGGGTGAATATTCTCATTCTTGATTTAGCGGAATAGAAAGGCGAACTCATGCATGATATTTTATGGCAAAACTCTAGACCTTGTGCAGTTATACACCCTTCAATTTAAAAAAGAATTTCATCTTTGCAATTAGCACAACCGTAACAAAAGTGTTAGCAGATTTTAGATGCATGGTCCAAAAAGGTGGTGGTGCAAAGGGAGATAAATAACGTGACAGATCTTAGCTACGCATCTGATATACCGTCGAATCGATTCTACTTTCACTAATATCTATCCTTTACGCAAATCTCTGTTTCTATTTTCTACAGAGTAAGAATATAGGTCCATCTATCTTTCGAGCACTTCTTTCTATTGACCCCTAAGGGCCCTAACATTATATTATCAGTAATTTCACGGTGAGACTGTCTCATCGTATGAGACCAATTAACATGTTACTTTTGATAAATTAACATGTTACTTTTGAAATAGGTTGCCTTTGAAAAGTGACAGTTACTTTTGAAATGTTTGAGAGGATTCATCGTATGAGATCGTCTCACATTAGAATTAAAGTTATATTATTACGTTTCGTTGGTGTGGGTTTCATCACTGAAGTGTCATTTCTTTTCGACTAGTTACCTATGAAACCAAACATGCAAGTACACACATGGTAAGTTTATAAAATATGCTAAATACGATGGATACCTGCCGAACCCATATTAATAGAAAACACTTATTAAGCCATTCTGAACCCAACCACCCAATTTACACGCCTAATTTACATACACAACATAATTAGATGGACCTTTCTCATACAAGGTTGACAATGATGCATTTGCAAATGACAGATATGTAGTCTATGTTCCTACCAAATTTCATCATGCAATGTTAAGGACAAAAATGTCAAAGGATCAACCCAACATCCCATGCGATTACGCATTGCACATTATTACAGAAATGCATTCTCTTTTCTTATGTTTCCATGCAAGATAATTAGATCAGATTTAACTAAGTTGTGTTGTATGACGGTCTCATACAAGACCTTCCGCTAAATAAGATGAAGTCGTAAATAGTCATCCACTTTTTACTCATATAATATTACACAGGCTACAAATTGACATTCATCCCTAAGATGTCTCCCTTCCTTCCATTTCCAACCATCACAGCAAAACATTTACATGCATTTTGATTCCTTGTCTAAAAACAGGCAAAAATGAATTAGTTGTTACACATTTTACCTTGCAAAGCCAAAACATTCCTGAATTCTCGCACAAAATCTCTTCCCTCCTTTGCTCTGGTGAGGCCTCAGCTTTACCAGGTTTGCATCTGAGGGGAAAAAATATCAGTCAAGTCCGAAAATCTCATGCGAAAAATACATTTCTTCCATTGATGATTTGGTTGGTATGGCTTGATTTCGATCGTTCATTTTCGCTTCCTTAGCTCTAGGAGAACAAAAACACGAAACACGAAAAACAACACAAAATAAAATCTTATAACCAACCACAAAAGGAGAACAAGATCTAGACTTGTTTTACCCCTTTTTGGGGTACAGGGAAAATCATCTTCTTTTACCAGATTTTCCTGTACGCCCCAAGCATAGACATTTCTACCTTAATCATCAACAATGTATGCCATTTCGCGGCTAAATTTGTTCGTCTTCCTACAGTTTCTCATCCTGTCTAGTGTTATCAGAGTTTCCCTGTGTGACCCTAATGGCGCATTGACTCTAGCATGTGGTGCAACTGGTGAAGGTAAGGATTCAGATAACAGGAAATGGGAGTCAGATACAAAGTACCTTCCCTCGCAGGGTGGTTCGCAAGGATTGCGTGCACAGCTCCAAGACCCGTCTCTTCCTTCTGAGGTTCCGTATATGACAGCAAGAATTAGCAGCTCAGAATTGTCCTACAAGTTTCCTGTTAATTCAACCTCACGGTACTTCATTCGGCTGCATTTTTACCCTGCATCATATGGTTCTTTCAACATCAGCAACTCGTATTTCTCTGTTTCTGCTGGTGGTGTCACCCTGCTTAACAATTTCAGCGCTTCAATCACCGCTCACGCCACAACACAAGCCTACATTGTTAAGGAGTACTCTCTCGCGCCCCTAGAAGGTGGTGGCGATTCATTAGAGGTTGTTTTCAAGCCATCTGATAAGTATCCCGGGTCTTTCGTGTTTGTGAATGGTATTGAGTTGGTTCCTACCCCTGATCTCCTTGATTCAGCTGCACTCGTTGGGTTTTCGGACCAAACATTAGACGGAAAGGCAGCAAATGTGGAGACAGTCGTAAGGTTGAATGTAGGTGGGAATTTCATCCCCCCTCAGAATGACTCAGGATTGCTGAGAACCTGGTATGATGACACACCTTACCTAGCAGGAGCGCAATCTGGTGTTACATTGTCAGATAATCAGACTGTTGGCAGGGTAAACTACCGCGACACACCAAAGTATATTGCTCCTGTGGATGTGTACGATACATGGAGGAGCATGGGACCTGACCCAAACATCACCCTCGCCTACAACTTGACATGGGACTTTTCTGTTGATTCCGGATTCTCTTATATCATGAGGATGCACTTTTGCGAGCAAATATACACAAAGACAAATCAGAGGCCGTTCAATATATACATAAATAATCAATCAGCGTTGCCTAGTGGTGCTGATATAATAGCTTGGACCGGAGGCAAGGATATTCCAACCTACAGGGACTTCGCTGTCAGTATCCCTGGCGCGGAAAATAAACAGCAACAACAACTTACAGTAGCTCTTCATCCCATGGACAACGGTGACAACAAGCCAGAGTACTATGATGCCATGCTCAATGGACTAGAAATTTTTAAAGTGGGTGATGGAAGTAAGAATTTGGCTGGGCCTAACCCAACCCCATCAGAGGCACTGATCAAGGCAGACGCGGAATTGAGGAAGAACTTTGTCAGGGACAAGCCTAACATCAAGGTAATTGGTACAGCGACTGGAATGGCAGCCGCGTTTGGGATAGCCACAGCTTTGGCAGTTGTCATGTACAAGAAGAAGAGCAGGATGCCTAGGTCCAAGTCTGGAACATCCAGCTGGCTGCCTATTTATGGAAACTCTCACACCGGTGGCATGAAGTCTACGATTGGAGGCAACAGTGTAGCCAGTGCACAGCTTTCAAACGAGGCAGCAGCAAATTGTCGGCATTTCACCCTGGCAGAGATAAAGAAGGCGACCAAGAACTTTGATGAGTCCTATGTTATTGGTGTTGGTGGTTTCGGAAAGGTTTACAAGGGGGTGATTGACGGGGGTTGTAAGGTGGCTATCAAGAAGTCTAACCCATCATCCGAGCAAGGTGTTAACGAGTTTGTGACCGAGATTGAGATGCTCTCCAAGCTCAGGCACAAGCATCTTGTGTCCCTGATCGGATATTGTGAGGAGGACGGAGAAATGGCCCTTGTTTACGACTTTATGGCTCACGGTACTCTACGAGAGCATTTGTACAAGAACAACAAGACTAACCTAACCTGGAAGCAGAGACTTGAAATCTTGATTGGTGCTGCTAAGGGTCTACATTACCTCCACACCGGAGCTAAGTACACGATTATACACCGAGATGTTAAGACCACAAACATCCTGTTGGACGAGAATTGGGTTGCAAAGGTCTCCGACTTTGGGCTCTCGAAAACAGGACCTGAAGTGAACCAGCAAAACCATGTTAGCACGGTTGTCAAAGGTAGTTTCGGCTACCTAGACCCAGAGTACTTCAGAAGACAGCAATTGACAGAGAAATCAGATGTCTACTCCTTTGGTGTAGTCCTGTTTGAGGGTCTGTGCGCGCGCCCTGCTCTCAATGCAAGCCTCCCCAAGGAACAAGTTAGTCTAGCAGATTGGGCCCTAGCTTGTGTAAGGAAGGGAAATATCGAAGAAATCATTGATCCACACATTAAGGGTACAATAAAGCCAGAATGCTTGAAGAAGTTTGTCGAAACTGCTGTCAAGTGCTTGTCTGATCACGGAGTTGATCGTCCCTCAATGAGCGATCTGCTGTGGAATCTCGAGTTTTCTCTGCAGCTCCAAGAAAGCGGGGAAGCGCCCAAAGGAGGTTCCTCAGCAAAAACCACTGCAAGTGACAGCATTAACATGCACTTGAGCACTCTAGACCTAGACGGAGACGACGCTGATTTCTCTTCATCAAATCAGGAGAATTCTAGTACTGCAATCTTTTCACAGATTGTTCACCAAACAGGTCGATGAGTCGGATAGAGTTGTGTCATAGGCAAATCCATCTTTGAGGGTCATCAAAACTTATGGCTGAAGTCACAACTGAGGCAATGCCAACGTATATTTTTGTGTTTTTTTGCTTTCATCTGATTAGCTCTCTGTATTCTAATGCATCATGACATTGGTCAAAGCTTTTGTAAGAGTTCATATACGACTTGATCTTGAACAAATAGCCATGCATGTTGATTATAATGCTCAATTGCTCATCGTAACATAAGAGAGTTGTATGCTTTTAGCTGTAAAAATCTTGCTAGCATGCAAATTAAATTGTAGTAAAAATTCAACAGAAAGCATGATCCTAAATTCTACTCCGGCTAACCTGTGTGATTAAGCTGTACATATATGATTCACTTCACTCAGCTTCTAAACTTCAAAAAACTGCATGGCCTGTTCTGATTAAAGGTGGCCGTGGTCCGGTTCAGGGTAGACGGAGTGGCGTATTCACTACCAATCTGGGCCTGCAAAACAAATCTAAGGACGACCTATTAATGGCCCGGGTCTGAGCCAGGCAGCTTTTATCCGTTCGTATCTTTTTCTTTTATTTTACCACAGAAAAATTAAGTGAATGAACCATGTCTAGACCCGACTTACCCGAGCAAGCCCAATTCGGGCTACTAACCGTGCAAGTGTGAACCAACTCGTTGGCCATCTCGAGTTATGAGTGAATAAAGTGCCCACTCCACGATGCAAATGAGCAACACAAAGCGCCAGCTTGATCTGTACTCTGTAGCATGAGACAGGTTAATTTGAATTTGTAGCAAAAACCAGGCTAAACAAACAATTAAGCGAGCATGCACCCTAAAAAAAAAAGGGAAAGAAAGAATGAACAAAGTATGTTAAATACCAAGCAATTTGAGGTACAATACTACAGTTTACAATAGAGCGGACGAACCGCGATGTGTCTTGTTACAGCAGCAACAGCTGACAAAAGAAGCCTTCTATTCAACCTAGAGCAATTAGCGCAATGACCTTATTTACTTTTGGTTCCTACATTCTACGCTAATACTATGGCAGACGAATGACAGACGAAAACATGTACTGCATGCACAACGATGTTTCATCTGCTTGACGAAGCTAAACTGCACAGCAGATATAGACTGCAAAATTGCTCCTTGTGGAGCTCTACGAACCCTATCGAGCACTTTCGATGATCAATTCAGCAGCAGCATCCATTGCACGTATGCCACTAACACCCAGCAACAAGATGGCGAGCTCTTCTTCATTACACTGCCGCAAACCCACACTCAAGCTCTTCAGAACACGCACGTCTACTTCCAGCAACCATGCAGGGGTGCACCTCACGAGTAAGCCCAAGAAACCTTGAACATATGCCCGCCAAGTAGCCAAATCACAGCCAAGGGAGATCTTTCCTCCAAGAGCTGTAGCCATGAACTCAAGGTGGGTAGCAAGGACCTTAGATCTCATTGAGGATGAGGATGATGCATCTATGCCCCAGGAAAGGACCCCACAAAGTACAGTAAAGTAAGCCAATGCATAGCCATTCAATGCCGCAACAACGTCACCTGATTTTCCGCTGTGACCAAATCTCTGGGATGATATGAACCATGAGGGCAATGTTTCTTTGAACAGAGTTTGTACTAAATTTACACCTCCAGATATCCAGACAAAAGAGGCCCCAACAGTGGCTGCAAGCTTGACCCGTGCCATCGCAGAAGTGAGAGACACTTGCCCATATCTCATTCCATACTTGCATTTCTTTAGTTTATCCATGGTGTCACTGGATAAACCACCCGTAGAAATATCTTTCACAGACATCACCAAAAGTGAGAGAATACCTTCTACCACGAGGGCCATGTCCCTGATGAATGGATACACACGTAAGAAGAATATCCCAGGGGCGACTGGGGCCATTCCATTGGAAAAATGAGAACCCAACCCATGGCCAAGGAGAGCACCCACACCTCCATTTTTACATTTAGGGGAAGCCGTGAACCCAAGGACAGCGGAAAAGCAGCTCTTCAAAAGCTGGAATACGGCATCATTGTTGCGGCTAAAGACCGTGCGTGAGGCAGAAAAGATAAGAAAGTTGGTCCAACGCTTTGCTTTCTGAGCCCAAAGAGAAGATAAAATGGGCATGCAGGGCCATGGACAGCCAGCAGATAGTACAATCACTGATCGACCAACCAAGTTCAAGAAACGTTCATTTGCCTTATCAATTTTATATGTAATGGTGAGGCTCAGAAGTGCAGCTAGTGGGAGAGGAAGTGTAGGATTAGAGCTACCAACTGCAACAACAGGGAAAAGCACTCGTAAGTTGACATGGGAACTAATAAACCAATATGATCAAGGTTTCTGAAGTGTATTACCATCAGAAATAACAAGTTTACGAATAAACCTATCCCAACTAGAAACCCAGCTTCAAAAGAGAGAAGCATGTGCAGAGAGGGTACCTGTAGCTAGACTAGGTACGCCAATGCCAGTGGCAGCCAAAACCTTATGTATTTGTTGTTCCATAAAAGCTAAGTTAGCTGCAGGACTGGGCCAATCAGTTCCATTCATAGAAGCCGGCTTCCAGACTCCTCTTGTTACTTCAGCTGCAAAGTAGCTAAGTATGGTTGCCAAAGATGCTGGGAAAAAATCGGCAAGATCTTTGAGTCCTGAAACCGAAGGTATATGTTTAGAAATTATGATACACGTCTGTAAATTCAGAAATATCCCAAAGCGATTATTACCAGATTTACAAACATACAACATAGAACAACAAGACAATACACGTATGTACACAAACTACCGCAGCTATTAAGGATGCCGTTTCTGTACCAAAGCAACTGTAAAATAGAAGTACCACTAACTCTATTAAGTCAGTAGATATCTATGAGATCATAAATTGATTATGAAGACAACCATTTTGTAAGCTTAATCACCAACACGATTTGACATAAAGGAGTTTCCAATGCTTAATAGATCGTTAGATTGACAAAGGGAAAATGACTGAGACCTTTCATTCGACGACGTCAGCAACTCGAGCTCAACTCGGTGGTTATGCACTCCACAAAGCGATTCTCAAAGCATCACAGTGATACAAGACATCACATAAAAGAAAAGGCTGAAATAGTTTTACAAGGGTGGACCTTGCAGGGTAAACAGCATTTGTCATTATGCGTGATCGTATACATCCTCATGATGCACCTTTTTCGTGGAACGTAATTTTCAACTCTGTCAATTCATATTAAAAAAATAAAAAAGGTAACATATGCACCCATTCCACAGAAAAGTTGGGAGTTAATTGTCAGATAATAACTACTTCCCCAAGAAAGCAAAGCAGCTGAGAATATTAGCTGAATTGCTGACATGCTAGGAATATTGAGCTAGCCATTGTGTATGATTTAAAGATCCAATGACCACACTTGTACATTTACGACAACTACATCATAACCCCAGCACCTCAAAGGCTCCCGCCATATGGTGAGCTAAGGGGACTGGATGTGCTGAAGCCTTACCCCTACGTTGAAAACATAGAGAGGCTGCTACAGTTGACCCATAATGAAAATTGCATGAGAATCGCACCGATCAATTGCTACTTCACAATACAAGAAGCACATACAGTTTTGTGAACCATTTTACTTATTCCATTTTATTCCAGAACCAAAAAATAATGTGTCTTTGGCTCCATTAGAATTGGAAACTAGAGAAAGACTAGAACTTCCACAACTCTCTGAATTCAAAGCATGTTAACACCAACCCAAAGTCTTCTGCATATTCAGCTTCATAATGAATTTCTTAAAGCCATAAACACAAGAGATGTATATTTTATTCGATATCAAACAAACCTGTTGCTAGATCCCGTGGTGACAACTTATCATGTGCACAAGCTGTTAGAGCAGCATCTAGCACAAAGGGAAGAGCTTCTAAAATATCCCACGCAGGTAGCTGGAGCCGTAGAACAGCATCTTCCACAGCTGCACTAGACGAACTGCTGCTCCCAGAAGTTGTACTTCTGTTCACTTTCTTGAAAAGCATATTCAGGAGAGCCTCGGCAATTTGATGGACAGGAGTGCCCGGCGTAAGACCAGATAATGGGGAGGCTATACAGGCCTGATGCTGTCTGTACCAACATTTTAGTTTTGGAAAAGAATCCACAAAGATAGGCTGAGTGAAAGGTGGACTTAGCAACTTAGAGAACTTCTGGCTTCTACTCTGATTATGCGCTGCACGACTTGGTGATGCTAGTTGAGAGTTCCTTACCAAGAGAAGGTACTCTGGACTTAACTGAGAAGCCACTGATGGCAAATCCCCCATGGCCTGTTCAAGGGGTGTGTGCTCGAAACTCCACAGTTTTAAAAGAAGAGTAAATGCACTAGAGAACACCGCATGGGAATTTATTTCTTCTCCAGTACTCAGAGTCCATGAGACCTTGGGTGAACAAGAACCAAATCCCTCACAAATAGACATCAATGCCGCAGCAAGTTGTGGAACCTGGAATAATAATAAAAAGAATCAGATTAACACCATCAAATATCCCATCATAACTACTGATATTCTTATTGTTACCAAGTTGTCGAGCTAAAAAATTACCCCAGTGCCTCAAAGGCTCCTGCCTATATTAAGAAGTAAAACCAGAGAGATTGTTTCTGAATAACCCAAAATTTAAAATTCTACTTACATATTCTCCCATAATTTGAATCACATATTAGCACATTGCAAGAAGTAATATCTTTGAGATGCATAACATTTAGCACTGTGAGAACTAACAACCACAATATGCATAAGAGAATGGAGAGAATACAGTCCCTTGGCCTACACTAGACATGGTATGTTAAGAAGTATGCAATTGTAAGAGAGCAAACATGATGCTTTAGTCAATTTCCCTACACTGATGACCATCAAGCAAGGTATCCCCCGCCTCCCTCAAACGCCGCCCGCCACCAAGTTCAGTCAAGATAGTCATCTATGACTACAAGAAAGACAAACCATGGAGTATGACCACATAATGCGTATTAATTGTGTTACCGAAGTACATTGAAAAGGGGTATGTCCTGGCATTGCAAGGCAAAGCGAAAATTAGATCCATCAAGTTACCCATAATATTTCAACATGGCCTTTTGCAACTTGGCAGTATGACTGCAGAGGGCTTGTTTTCTCATTGGTAACAAGAGGTAAGATACAATACATAACCACAAGCACTATAACTATATTAAATGACTGCCCACTAGAAGCTCTGTTCTGTTTTCTAAATCGATGAATTCTCTAAACCAATTTGTATGGATACAACACCAACGAATAGCCAAACAACCAGCCTGTCAAACTCTTCACCTAATGAAAATTATGACTCCCAGTCTCCACAATGTAGACCTAGTATAATTTAGCGGAGTGACAATATGAAATTTATAAAAATGAAAGAAAATAAAGTAGTTTGATGTTAATGAAGGTAAGGGTGGCCATCAAAGAAAATGCTAGGTAAGTAATGTTTGAGAAGAAAGAAAATGTTATAAGAAACAAACTAAACTTCTTTATGGACTGCTTGTTACCTCAAATAAAACCATGTAAATAGTAAAAAAAAATCTTCTCCCAAGCCATGGACAATGAAGTGAATGAACTAAGAGACGTAAACCATAAGATACTGTATGGGATAACCCAAGGCAATCACCAAGCTCAAGATATTTTCATAATCCATAAAAACAAGATCTATCAACGCGCTAAAATCCAAAGAACACAAGATAAGATAAATAAGTCAGAAAGGAGAGACGGAAGTGACAACTGGCAATGGGCATGTGTCCCCGCAATCTGCATAGGTACAACCAAAGTACCATGTAACATGAAAATGCGAATTAAGATCATTAGATGTGTTAAACTTATGAAAATAAATCTCTCTAGAACCCATACTTGTATGGGTCACATCAACACATGGACTAAAGGGTTAAAGGTATGTATCACGAAATTTATACATAAATCGTATCTCAAAGGTGCAAAACGTACTTACCAAGCCATGAAGTGAAAAGATTTGAACAATATCGATCGTTGCTATTCCAATCAGGAGTACATTGAGAAATGGTCCGTGAGTGATCAAATGACTGTCATTTCCAGAATAATCCGCCGGCATAGGAGGTGAAAGCAAACTCAAGATAAAGAGAACTGTGTGCTCCTGGAAATTAAGGACATACAAGCACAGAGAAATCAGGCTCTATGTCACTGTCACAACAAAAGAAAAATATGCACTATTTAGCATTTCACCTGCACATTCCAACCACGGACAAGAGATGCCCCACAGAATACCATTGCTGCCCTTATCTTTTCATCATCCGACCCGCCAACAGCAATCTGATATAGCTTCTCCAGCTCCTCTAAGCTTCCAATGAAACAGAATATGGGAGTTCAATTCAATTCCATAAGTGAACATAGATTTGTAAATAGAACAGCTATGCAAGTAATAATCATAACATTTCACTCCTCCATTTCGCGCAAGTGGGAGCACACACACACATAAGATATCCCCAAAAGAAGACAAACTAATGTCCAAGAACGGTTAGATAAGCACAGTACGACAACCAACTCAACTAAAATTACAAGTTTACAAACTGTCCGACCTCCACCAAGGGTAGGAAATCTGAAAACCCTAAAAGCACAAGATATTATTGCCCACAACAAAGCTGATTAGATCCCATGCAAAAATAGTCCATAGGATGAGCTAACTCAAAAACAGATAGAAATCCGGCCCCATCCAAATACACCAAAACAGCTCACAAAACATGTTTCAAGACTAATTCTTTCCCTTATTTGTTTCAAGGTCATAAATTGCACAAAATCAAGTGAAGACCTAGGATAACCACACTGCTCCTTCAACTGCCAACCACCCTTTCCTTAAGAAGAATGCCACATGACGGTGAAAAATGATGTCATGGATTCAATAGCACGACATGATACGCATGTCTAGGCTCCAAGCTAGTCCAGTTTATAACATCTGTCAGAATCCCCAACACCACGGTTCAACAAAAATCTTGACTCCTAAGAGAACCTTTAGTCTTCCCAACTGCATTCATCACAGAGGTAAGAGTAGTGGCACATGCCCTACTCACACGGCTAGATGCTGTGAGAAAAATCTGCCAGTGCCCAGTAGATAGAACAATGAGTAGCTCACCAAGGCGAACATACCTATGCTCCGTCAAAGGAATAGTAACCACAATGGTTAATGACTGTCTGATACATAGTTCCTAGCCGCACAAAGAGCTGTTGGCAAGTGGGGCTTCCAAGAGTTCCCCATATGAGAATATAGAGCAGTAACAGTGGCATCATAGATATCAAACATGTTAAAACTGAAAGGAAACATAGAAGAAAGGTATAGACCACTTTTCCAATCATGTAGCAAAGATCCAACCCTCTACCTATCACCAACTTTAAACAACACCGCGAAGAGACCTGCTGAAGGCTACGACATCTTACTTTCCTGCAAATCACTTTTTACTTGGCAGAATTTGAATGCATGGTTTCCATGAACTTGGAGAAGGCATATGATAAAGTGCCAAGAGTCCAAAATGAGTGATTTTCTAAAACTTAAAGCAACGAAAGGCATTTTGCGGAAGTACATTGGCATGATTAAGAACATAAGAGAAAATTTATCGAGTGTGCAGACTACTGTGAGGAGGACAATACAAAGATTATGCACTTAGTCCCTTTCTCTGGACTCTCTATAGTCAGGGACAAATTGATTAAGACATGTCAAGTGGTTTATTATGCATGGAAATGATATTGTCTTAATTAATGAGATGAAAGGTCTGAATTGTTGAGACTTGAGGCATACTCTTCAAAATCAAGAGGTTTTAGATTAAGCAGGAGTAAGAATGAGCATGTGGAGCGTTCCTTTAGCAGAGTAGAAGCAGGGAGGTTGGGTGATCACATAGATAAGGAGATTGTCAAGGCTAAGACTTTTAATGTGGTACGAAATTTATTGTCGAAGAGGATGGAGAACTAGATGCGATGTGTCTCACGGAATCAAAGCAGGTTAGACGAAGTGGAAGAGTAACTTAAGATTTTCTTAGCTTATTTCTCTATTAAGTCTCTTCGGAGCTTATATAAAAGGTTTACGTGTTTCATTATGACACTTTATTTTTTTAGTACATAGGAGCAACTCATGCTGCGCGAGTGGGGATATGAGAATTTGAACCCGGGACATCCCGCGGGCAGGTTGACTTGCTAACCACTAGGCCAACCTTAACCCTCATTATGACACTTTATTTTTTTTTGCTTATCCTTTATTTTTATTTTTAATTTATCTGATCCCATTTGTTTCCGTGAATTTTCCTATTGATAATTCTAGACATATTAGCAAAACATCACGTTGAAATAAGCAACTTAAGGACGTAAAAGTAGTACTCGCTCCAATTCTTTAGATTTGCCCCATTTCACAAAGTTTAATAGTAGTGGGGTAGCCATGGTTTTTTACACTAAAGAGCATTTGTCACATATGCACATGGGTGTGTCCAACCTTTAATGAAGGGTAAAATGGACTTTTGCCTGCACAAAAGCCACACAAAAATAGATATGGGGCAAATCTATTGCACCATAGTAAAATGGGGCAAATCTAAAGAATCGGAGGGAGTAACTGATAACCGACTTTTCCACTTTGAAATTTAATCATAACAAGATTTGAGGGCTGCAATGTTTTTTTTGTTTCACCATGTCCCAAGGCGTTAGCCACCTTTGTCAAGCAATGCACGCCTTGATTGAGGCACTCAACTAGTCTATTTTCAATAGCATTTGACCAGGGCAGACAATTATAAAGTAAAGTCAATTTTCCTAACCGCAATATCAGAATTTATCTTGATAAATCAGCAATCAATACACTTTACCTCAGACACATCAGAGTTGAGAAGTGCTACGACAAGCCTACCTTTGTACACTAATGAGAAGAACAAACTTTGGTCTAATCAGAGGAATCCCCGATATATTCAGGCATACAAAGCCTTTAGCCCTATGTACATCTTTGATAGAGAATATATTTACATCATTATATTAGGAATAAATGTTATTTTGGATGCACTCATCCTAAACAATAATCCAGCCAATGCTCAGCATCCAAAGCAGTTACATTTTTTCTTTGAAAACTCCCAGTACGAGATGTCGAGATCCTCGGTCCCCTACCCTTCCCAGACATTTGGACGAAATTGAGCTACTGTGATGTGCTTACATGATGATCCAGAGAGGTAGATTAGGTATGTAGTAGCAAAATCTTGTCCGCCATCTCAAACAGGGAAACTTATTCTTCCACTCTCGTCAAAACCCTTTTCAATTTCCTTTCTAACCCACAGAAATGTCTCTAGTAAACCTAAGCTAGTTGAGAGAGTACACGCCAAATATTACCCGGCCTAATATATAACCTAAGCATCTACCTATTATCGGGGGCTGGGGGGAGGGCAGATAAAAAAAAGTCTACACAAAAAATCAAGATGATAACCAAAGAACTTGATGCAACTTACTTTCATCCAGGCCTCGTAGATGGAGCAATATCAGCTAAAAGCCTTCCAAACACATTCCTCCCCTCTCCCCTTCCCCTCCCTTTCCTCCCTCCCCTTCCTACTTAAACCCCAAAACCATATAGAACCATGGTGACTAAGAAAAAGCATAAATCATAAGGAAAAGTTACATGAAACATTCAGCAGAAAGTACCAATATATGCATATATGTACCTTGAAGCAGGATTGGTAACCAGAGCTTTCGTCATTGCAGAGGTAAGGGGTGAACCTTTCATCAATGATGACCAACCAGTACTTTGCCCAGCAACACTACGAGGAATCTGATTGACCCGTGCATTCACATAACCAGGCCACAGAAAGGCTGAGATGTCCAACAAATTTCTAGCTATGCATGCCTCCACAATTAGATGACGCATGTTTCCAGCTGCAGAAAAGACCACATGCTGTCAAATGAAACTGTAGGGTATGGACCATACAAACAACTTGTCAAGTTCATTCCAGGAACAAAATTTAAAACAAATAAAAAATCAAAAGAATCAAATGTATAGAGGTATGTTAGCTGCCACCACCTCAAAAGCCAGAATCGGACAAAGATTGGTCAACCGCTTTTCACATGTGTTCTGCTCGCTCATGTTCAGAAACAACTTTGGCTATATACTATACATGTGATACTAAATAAGTAAACTTTAGAAGCTTCAAGTTACGGTGAATGAATTAGATATTTTAGTATTATTTATATGTTGTAATATCATTTGTATATTCATGCAGCGTCATAACTGGCATAATTTGCAGAACTAAATTTTGAATTCTACCTCAACAGATTAAACATAACTCGAGAACAAGCTTGAGGTTCCTTCATAACTATGAAGCGCATTATAAAAAGCTAAAGCTAAAGCTCCAGAAAAGTTCACATTTCATTTCTACAAACTAAAGAACAAGCAAATTATGATTAAATAAGTTGAAATATCAAGATGCGAAATATCTAATGCTATACAGAATCACTTCAGTCACGATTCTCTATGAAAGAGTCAGCATATGCTTCTTGGTGCTAAGTAAAGAACGGATTGCTCACCACAGTTCATGGGAACATCAGTGATGCTGACGGAATCAAGATATGTGTTACTGACATTGAGCCCTGAAACATACATCATTGCTTTGGCAGCAGCTTGGTTGGCTAGTGAAGTAACAGATGAAGGCGGAGTTAACAAGCCTTCGTATTCACCTAATTGCTGTAAACTAGAAACCAGCTGACATCGACGACTTCCTGAAACTTTTTTATCCTCTATATGACAAAACTTAGCCTCATCCTGGGCATATTCTTCTTCCTCAATAAGGTTGAAAAGCACAAGAGGCGTGATCGATAACAACATGCATAGGCACGTATCAAGGCGAGCAACCGGACCCTCCCAAGGATTCCTCTCCTGAAACAATGAAATAGAAAAAGATCAGCCAAGGAAACTGTACAATATGTACAACTTCATATCCTTGCGTCAAAATGAAAAAATAAAAAAGCATAGACCAATAGCATCACAGCATGCATGCAACTATTTACTTGTGTGTTCTCTAAGGCGTACTCCCTAATAACATAAAGCATACCTTTACAAAGTTGAAACTAGTCTGTAGAAGAGGAATCTAGTGACATACTAGGTATACTTTTTTTTTTACAAGATAGGATATCATTATATTCAAAAGGACACCAAGGGGGTGACTCCCATACACAAAAAGACACCTAAAGGGGTGACGCCCATATACAAAAGAGAGCTAATCAAACTCTAGGATTATCAAGAGAAATTTTATCCACAGAAAGAATGAAAGTCAAGTGTTGGTGGCCACGGTGGGAATGTAGCACTTGACCCAACTATACAACATCCTCAAAAACTTAAGTTTGAAGTGTTGGTGTGTCAACATAATATCATAAAAAGTGCGATGATTCTTTCTTTCCAAGTACACCACCAAATCGCTATTGGAACCATCTTCCAAAGACAAAGGCAGTGTCCCACAAAGACAAGACCCAAGGACAAGAGGTGATCAACAGTTTCTTCTGCCTCACAACAGTGACAACACAAAGAGCATTGACGAGCCAAACTAAAACCTCTTCGTTTAAGGCACTCCAAAGTTGGGATTTTCTCTTAGCAGCTGCCCAAGCAAAAAAAAACAAGCTTTTGGAGGAGGTTTACATCTACCCAAAGCAGAAGAATTTACCTACTTCGACACCAACTCATTCCCAGTACACTAAACCTTTCAGAATAGTGCCATCAAGATTTGAACCATACCAAAAGCTTGCTACCTTAGATTCAGGGATATTCTAAGGAACATGGACAAGATCGAGCAACGGCGAACCTCAGTTAACTTGGAAAGGAGCCTGGCCCCCTTGTAAGTCTGGATTTCTAGTTTTACTCCTATATTATTGCATGAAAATCAACTAGTAGGGGTGGCACAAAATGTGATCTTTCTACCTAGACACCAGGGTTCAATCCCTGGCCTCCCCTAACTTTTTGCCCAAGTTCAGCTTCTGAGATCGAGTAACGAGAACCATCCATACAATAATAGCCTAACAAAGTCCATTGCATGGTCAACTGTTGTAAGAGAGGAATATAACAACCAGAGGGTGAAACGATAAAAACTAAGAACCCTTAGACATATTTTAGTCTTGACAAGTGACATGTGACGCAGAGACTGGGGTCATATGGGGGTGTCTGTAGGGTCATGGGCGAGAATATTTATTGTATTGAGCAAATCCATGAGTCATGACAGCAACTAATGAGACAGTAACAGACTACCACATTTAAACAAGTATCCACAACCAGAACAGGAAGTCTAAGACATATAGTCTCGTGAGGAAGCCCCCCTATACTAGCTAAACTAATCCGAATTTCAAATTTCCTTCTTCCATTCCTAAATAACAACGGAAAAAGAGTAGAGAAAGATGGTCCAACAATAGGATGTGATAAGCTTTAAGGTTTTGGTTAATTTTTCAGCTTGGAGCATGAAATACTTACCCCCGAAAACCTATACCCTACTCTGTCCCATCGTAGGCTGTATTACCCAAGTTATCCATAAACTACATATTCCAAGGAATAGAAACCAGTAGTGTTGCTATCTTTAGCGGACATACTAGCATACATACCCTTTGAATAAGACGAAGTGTTGCAATCCACAAGCCTAAAAAGGTGTCGTGCCATGATGAGCTGTTAAGTGCCTGTAGTGACTTCAGCATACCTGAATATATTAAATCAGATATGGTTGAATCCCTAATAATTGGGTTCCACGAAATGAAAATGACATAAATCACCATGACATACCAGTTAGGGTGTCAATGGCACATGTTGGAGTCACTAGAATACCCTCCATAGCATCTTCAAGAAACAGGTCAATAGGAATCCAAAGAGAAGAACAACTCACACCAGGGCATTGAGCACAAGATGATACAAAGGATCCAGGGGCCATGACAGCATAAAACTGCTGTTGTAAGCTTGTTTTGCCTTCCCAAGGTAAGAGTTCACATGTAACAGATGCCATACGCACAAAGACTTCAGGAGTAGTATTCTTGGAGTTTCTTAACGCTGATGATTTTGACGCGAGCAACTGTAGACGTTGCACAAAAGTTCTCCAAACTGAGGGCCTAATCAATGAAACAGATTGGTAAGAACTCAGAGTTCACCCCTACTCACTTATACACAAACCTTAAGAGAAGGAAAAGTATTTGTTCAAAGTAATTTCCTAATCCTCCAGTTATTTTGCCTTCCAGGTGGCATAATCTGTCCCAAAGTTGATTTGCATACACTGCATAATCCCTTCAAGTTCTCTATTTATAAAGCCAGATAGGGGAAAAAACTAAACACAATAGAATGCAGATAATAGATCTCCATCCTTATGACCAACAACTCCAATAGAGCTTCTTCAAAGCTTTTCCAGTAACCAAAGGAATAAATGCTTAATGGGGGTTGCAGTTTTCTATTTCTTATTTTTCTATCAAGGAAAACTATGAGAGACATAAAATGCAAAGCATGATATCCTAAATGGCAAAAAGCCGTAAATTAAGATAATTAATAAATGAGCAACCTGATGTAACAATAATGGCATCCAAATGTGGCAAAATGACATGGATGGCACCGCCCTCGTACAACATAAATCAGGAAATATTTTGGTCACATAGGACTTTAATAGCCCCTTACACTTTATCCATCCTGGATTGATTTGAGTGATTTCTACAACAATTTTTGCCTATTATGATCATGTCTACACTCTATACAGTTTGTTCCAAAAGTTTAATTTTATGCATAGTTTTGCATCTTACATGTCAAAGTTAAATGACGACACATAACTACTCAACAAATTCAATAATTTATCAAGAATATTAGCAGTCACGGCACAGACTTTGCTTAAGAAGTTCCAGCTAATATAGATGCCTAAATATAGTGCTTACATATTTTGGCGCACCAGAAATAGAATCTTGGATGTTATTCCATCTTGCAAATATTCTGCGATCAGCTCAACAGCCATCAAAGTATTTGCTTTTAGCATTCCCTTTTGATTTTCGATTCTATTGTCCTGAAGTGGACCACTATCATCAATTTCCATATCTTGTAACCTTGTCAGCCATCTAGACTTCTTATCTGGAGTGCACTCCAGCAGGCCTTCATCATCCAGTGACGCATCAAGCAACTGCCACACACTAGAGAATATGAATAGCACCACAAGAACAGCAGGATCTGTAGCCGGGAAGCCGTAAACATCTGAAAGATGTAGAGCGTCATTGACAGCTTTCAAAGTTCTGCAACAAAGAAAGAGCACATGTAAATATTTATAGCAAAACAAGTTGCTGACTATCAACCGTAACAAATATAAAGAGAGAATAGCTTTAGGAAAAATGACAATATAATCACTGCCTACAGCCTACCATCAGAAAGAAAGATCAGGAAGTGCATGCAAATTAAAACCTTGTGAAGCCTTGAACTCAATCCTAGACACCATAACAAAAGTTACACTTCCTAACCCTGATATGCATTTGCAGTCAAAATTAAAAATGCGATTTCATCCACCTTTGCAGCACATTTAGAGGAAGGACAAAAATTGAAAGAATGGCAGTGAGTTTGTGAGAAAAGTTATACAGTTGTTCCATGTAACTAGTCCACCTTAGTGCAACACCACCACCAAGTATAAATACTATATACTTATTTCAGTACCACAAAATACAATTCTGAATCAATAATACATATTTGGTGTGGAGCTCCAGCATAAATGGTCATCTAGAGAGAACATGTCATGTAGGCAAAGCTGTTCAAGCTTAACGGTTACTTTATCACGTTGTGTTTCCAAATGGTGAAAAGATGAACATTTCTCATCTCACCTCTTCAATAGAGAAAAATGTGAGTAGGATTGGCAATTGGGCAAAATCAACAATCAATTGTATCACCCCAACTTGATTGCATATTTCATATTCAAGAAATGCCTCATCATATCAATTCAGAGACAAATAAATAGTTTTCTTCAAAAATTGTTTGTCGCAATTTAAGAGAAATATGGATATCGATGAGACATTGGATCAATTTTACTCTAAAATAGACCACTCCGTTTCTCCTACACTCCAAGTATCTGAAATTCTGATTTAATTTAGATACAGAGAGCATTTTAATATGGAAAGAAACAATGTGAGATATGAGTCATTACTCACCACCATTCATCTCAAAGGCTTTTGTAATTGTTTAGAACTACTACTGCATGCCCAGCAACCCCCCTCCCCGATAACCATTTTATTGTGCTGCTGTTAGGAGAAATTTATTATCTGCAGTGAAGTCCTTTCTATAAATAAGTTTTCCAATTTAATGGTTCTCTGTCATGCGGTTTTCTGTAAGAGTAGGAATATCCCCATTAGCTTCAACTATCATTTACATCATCTTCATTTTTTATTAATACAGACGCCTATGTTACTTCGACAGTTCATACACCTCCCGCGTCGTGTGTCGGACATGACACACGTCAGACACTACACGACACCTAGACACTCCATTTTAGGCAGAAAAAAAAAAAAACAAGTTTTTTTCATAAAATAGCCGTATCAGACACTCCGGCATGTAGCACTTCCAGCCGTGTCTGATTAACATAGACAGATCCTCTACGACTGAATGTATTGAGCTAATAACACAAGTACACTGGCCATGTACATGCCCCACATAAGTAAGACGTGCACCATCAAGATTCAGGAGTCAGGGACTCGGGGGCTTTTTTTGTCATATCAACTACCCACACAAAAACAGATTCAAATGAGTGAAAGAGTGAAAGAAGCGATACTTGTCACCTTGTTAAAAGTTCCTCTGCTATACGATTTCCTCCGATGAAAAGTTTGTGATGCAAAACAAAAAACCAAAAAAAAAGGAAAAGAGAGTATATTCCAAACTTCAAGTACCATCTACATCATCATCATTTTTTTACAATAGGCACTCTACAGCTGAATGTATTGAGCTAGTAGCACAAGCAAACCGGGCATGCACATGGCACATAAGTGTAAATAACGAGTGCACCCACTAAAAACCACGAATTACGTGCTCCTTTAATCATAAGATCGTATCAACCACCCACACACACAGAAAGAGTGAAAAAGCAATACTTACTCATCATTACAAGATTCATGCACTTCAGATACCGCAGAACTGTGCCTTTTAAGAAATTCCATATATAGTCTATAGGCAGCAGGATGGAAATGCCTATTTGGAATTGCCCTGTAACAAGTCGAGATACAATCAACTTAACTGCTTGATGTGAAACCTCCAGAAGTCTCTCCGAGAAAAGGCAAGAAAGCAACATCAACCGTAATATAATATGAACAAAGACTAAACAATAACATTAGAAACGGCAAAACTTCACTGAGTCAAGTTGCACTCTTTTCAAGGTTATCATCCTTTATGACAAACAGCCATAAACAAAAACATGCCAAAGAATGACACCAAATCAAAGCCAAGAGCATAAATCATTATCTAACATGAAATTATCCAGAGAAGTAAACTAGAAAAGACAACTGCTACTCTGGGAGCGGCGCCAAGCTCCAAGGCTACAACTACAAACGCCCCTTGAAAAAACACGACTCCTAGACAAGAATCATTTCCCTTTAATTAAATTGCTTTATTTCTCTTTATCATTTTACATGTTTCGTCAACCTGATAAAGGCACCATCCTTGATCGAATAAGATCTTTTCTTTCCTCGTGCATATCAGAGAGAGAAGAAGGCTCTAAGAAGACCTCCAATATATAAGCTGATAAGCAACAAGAGACCTTGCTAATAAATACTAAGTGGCCCTACTACCGTACGTCCGTACCCTAGTTAATCATCATAACTACTACCCTCAGGCCCGTCTATGTGCACTTTAGAATCTGAGACAAAGGCAACTTAAAAGATACTCCCCATTAATGCAAATCAGCAAGTAATTGGAGCCTATTCTTGCTATGCCAGAGACCATAGAGCAACAACTAGAAACCTTTTGTTTTGTCGCATACTCGCATGAAACGACTGGCTTCTAGGAAATATCTAAATGATCTTTTTCAAGTAGCAAACTTATAAAGTACTCCTTCAACATGTGCATCATTTTCACTGCTTTGGTCCACCTCAAACACATCCAACAGTATCTTAGCAAATATCTTCTATAGCATCCTAGTGGTTCTAATCAAAATCTTCTTTGAAAAATGTGTCTTCATATTCTGCTGATGTTGATCATCCTCTACCATCCTATTCTACCGCCTTTGTCCCCCTCAGACAAATCTAACGGAGTCTTAGCATATATTCTCTACAGCATTCTAGCGGTTCTAATCAAAAACATCCTAAAAAGTGTCCTTATATTCTACTGACAAAAATCAACCTCTACCATTCTAAACATTACGTGGTTTCGAGTGTTAATCCATAGGCCGAAAAATAAACAACACCTAAACATTACGTGGTTTCGAGTGTTTATCCATAGGCCGAAAAATAATTAAAACACCTAAACGTTAAGTAGTTTCGAGTGTTTATCCGTAGGCCGAAAAAATAAACAACTATAGCAGTATAGCCTAAGCTATACCAATCAAAGACACAATGTTCTCCAAAACCTACTGTAATCTCTTCCAAGTGCAAAAAGAAACATTACCAACTAACATGATTCATAAAATTCATTCATCCCTAAATAAGCAAAACAAAAGAGCATCTCATAACTCCAAAACAAATGCAATAGCTAACCAATAACAAAAATGCACTAAAATCATATAATGTAATCTTTCAGACAAGAATCGCCACCATCCAAACAATCTTGAGCAATAAAACGAGCACTAAATACTCTTGGCAATCGCACCAATACGTCTCTCTGAGCTCTACTAACAAATGGAGGCGTGCAGGATGATTGACGCCAATGCACAACTTATGTGAGCCTATTCTTGCTCCGCAAGAGAGTATCGAGCAACTTCTCTTCGAATTCTTTCATAAAAATCCATAGGCCGAAAATGAAACAACGCCTATAGCTAACTTATACCGATTAAAGTCGCAATCTTCTCATAAACCTACCCTAAACCCTTGCAAGTTGCAACCACAAACCGAAACATCACCAGCAATACATGATTCATATCACAGTCATACCATTCATTCATCCCTAAATACGAAAACGAAAGATAATTATATCACTCAAAAACAAATGTAACAGCTAACAAGCAACAAAAATGCACTAAATTCACAAAATTGAATCATTCACACCAAAATTACGAATAATCGCAAAATGAATTGGGGTCGGCTAACATGAATCGTCATTCAAAATCGATATCGGTAAACAATCAAAAGGTTAAATTGAAAACAAAAAATGGGGGAAAAAGAGGGGACCTGGAAGAGAGCAAAGAGAGGACGAGAAGAGGAGAGAGAAGATGAAGGGACAAAGCCTTGTCGAGGAATTTCCAAGCGATAGGGACATTATTGGAAAAGCAAATATGTGAGACCAGCAATTCGGCGAGTTCGACGGAGGGGAGAGTCAACCCGGCCAAGTTCAACGTAGTGCTGAGTTGAATCGCCCAATGGAACGGGTCACTGTTCGTCTGTTGAGCCACCCTTAGATTCTCCGACACGGTTTCCCATACGGCGTCGTTTGCTCCCGCCGTTGCTGCTGACATTGGGATTTTTCTTTTGAAGAGGAGGTTTCTCTTCTGTCAAGTTCTCATGGAGGGGATACAGTATATGAAATGGTTTTTGACTTTGACTGGAAGGTGGATTTTGGAGGAGTCGTTTGCGTAGGGCGGGGGTGACTTGACTTCTTGTAAACGCTTCAGTTGTATGTGGGTGAGCCTGAGCCGCTAGGTAGTAGCACCGATACGGACTCGGATACGGATACGGACCCCGATACAGATATGTGAAGCGGTATTTAGAAAATTAGCGGACGCGGATACGGCAAAAAACCAAAACTAACAAATACTTTGAATGCATATTTTTTTCAATTACGCGTACTGTGTGCGGGTGGGTAGAGGTGGGGCAAGTGCGGCTGGGTGCAGGTGGGGCTCTAGCGGTGAGGCCACTAATGACGTCGATCGGAGGAGGTCTGCTGAGGCGGCGCCGGTCAAAGGAGGAAGAGCCGGTCGGAGCAGGACGATGGGAAGCAGAGTGAGATAGAGAAGTAAGACATGTAGTCGGCTAAGGTAAATAGAATAGGAGAGAGAACATTAAATTTTTTTTTGTCAAAACGACGTAGTTTTGTGTCGTGTCAGGTGTCTGGTCTCGCTGTCCGGTTCGTGTCCAAAAACGTGTCCATTTCCTAAAATTAAATAAAAAAAACCAGACTCAGTTTTTGGGCGTGTCGGACATGTTGTGCCTTGTCCGACACCGTGTCGGAAACGGACACTTCACTGGACAGGCGTGTCCCTGCTTCATAGAGATCGATGAGGATGTAATGCTCCATTGTTGCGTGGGGTAAAGGGGATATATCCAAACGGATGTAAGGGTTAGTCGATTGTGATCGTAACTGTTGTAAGTTTTTACAACAGTTAGCTTGTTTGGTATTGACTTTCGCTTTTAATTTTCAATTTATTAGAACTTAAGATGTGATTTCTATTTTTAATATCTACATTTTTAATATAGTAGTCCAATTCAAAAAAAAAAAAATTATATACGTTCTTGAAAGCACGTACAGTTAGAGCAGGCAATCGGGCAGGTAATATCGGTTTCAGTTTGGGTCTTGGCGGGTCAAGATGAACTTTCGAGTCTGGTCAGTTTCGGGTTGGGCTATGTCGGATAAATTTTGAGTTGGGTCGTCGGTTTCGGTTCAGGTCATAATCAGGTCTGATTATCTACATTTATATTATCTATATTATCTATATCTATATCTATATCTATCTATACTTATCTATTAATTGCCTTACATCCACGCCCGCGTGTCAAGTTTTAAAAGCATTCGCTTACGTAAAAAGTCAGCTCAACGCTTACATGTCTCCTCCACAATTACTTGAATTTGTTTTTTTTCCACGTCGATTTTATGTCTCCTCTTATGCTTATCATTAATCCTGCATTCCTACCCATCCAACTCCTCATCTTCCTCATCCTACTACAACTCATTTACTTTTCGTCTTCCATTGCTATAACCAAAACCCTTGCCTTCCAATGTGTCGCATGGAAACCACACTCTAATATTTCACCTCCACGTCATTTCCTAACCTCTCAAAAACCATTTGCCTTCCTAGACGTTTTCAGGTTTCGTTCCTCCCTCTTCCACCTTCCCCAATTCAATAACATGCAGAATATGAATGGAGCACCATTCACTTCATTCACCGCATT
>JBBYHQ010157069.1:0-26212 GCA_038382645.1 Spergularia azorica
TTAGATAAGAATCTTAGCAAAAATTTCATGCAATTTTTTTGGAACTTTGATTAACCGATTAGCGTGTACATGCTCCTGAATAAGGTTGCGTTTTGGGTATGGGGTGTTTAAAGGGGGACGGAGGGAGTATATTCATAAATCATGTACATGTACATTATCCATTAACCCCAAATTTTTTGGGGCCATGTGTCCTACAATTCCTAATCATACAATAATCATAATAATACCCTCTAAACTAAAGCCCATTATAATGATCATATGATTAGTTAATAATCAAGATTATTAATCAATAATTAATTAATTAAATTAATTATCATCTACAAGAGGCGCCAAAAGGGGCAAATTTAGGAGGAGCGGACTCATAACATAAGGGAGCAGCCTGCCATTTCTTGAAAGAACACGCGCCGCCACTTTTATTACTCTGCTGCGACGACGTCGTTTGAGCTGGGTGTGGGTCCATCCTAGATTCAATCTCAGCCGTCCGATTAATCGACGGTGGAGAACACGCCAGCGGGGATAATAGAGGTATGGCGACGTTCCACTCGGTTGACCGGTTCACTTGGATTGAAGCCGGGGCTCGCCTCTGTAGCCGGCTCGATTGACGCCGCCGGTTCGCTGAGTCAGCCGACATGATTAATTAAATAATAATATTTGGTACGATGAGAGGGAGAGAGATTATGTTGGGAGATTTTGAGATTTGGTTGAGGAGAGAGAAAATGGGGGTGAGAGATGTGTGTGAAATGGAGGATGAGATTTGTTTATATATAGAAAGGAGGAGGGGGATGGTGTAGGGTTAGATAAAGGGAGGCGTGTGGTTACACGTTACGGTTGCAACAGAAATTCAGTCAAAGAGAAAAGGTTATATGTTGAATGTAAGAAGGGAAAAAAAAAAAAAGGATAAATAAAGAAAGGGATTTTAATCTGATGAGCTGGAATTTTTTCGAGTTTTAAGCAAGAGAAATGACGACGGTAAATCTGACATTTCAGAGTAATTTCGTGTGATTTTGATAGCGTTTGATTTTCTGAATGTAGATCTACCTTTTAATATCCTCATAAAGACGTAAGAACGGTTTTCTTTGATTTAAAAGGATTTTTAATTTGAAAGTCGGAGATTCGGGCTATAAAAATTGGAATAACCAACTGGTTTTAAAGTTGTGTCCGAATTTGTGTCTGTTTGGCTAAAATTTTCAAAAAACAGTTTTTAAAGAAATCGGAATAACCAGTTGTGTTTGGAATAACTTTGAAAATTTAGAAAAGGTTTGAACTTGTGGAAATGTGGAGTAAAGATCTCTTTCTAACCATGGAGGTTAGATCTCATTATTATGGAGTTGTTTTTACCTTCAGTGTTACGCCATTTACTAACGTTTAATTGCATCCAATCCTAATAAAGTTGAAACAGAGGGAATAATGCAAAATGGGATAAAACAGGAAAAATCCAAGCAGAGGTCCAGCTGAGCAATGCACTGAAAGCAGTAAAAGACTAAAAAGCAACGGCCGATCAACCACATCTTCATCTGAATCATATCCAGCAAAACAACAACTAAGCAATTACAGTACTTGGCATAGACCACCCTTTAGAAAACAACAAACGTAAAAGGACTAATGAATCATAATTTGCCTGGCCAATCCTGTAGACTACGTTGCATCGCACTTCATCCGTTTTATTGAATTGTTTACGTTTGATTTGAATCATTGAAGAAAACTCAAGCCAAATCTAAAGAATCGAAAAACAAACGCTGCTAATTATTGAAATGCATTTCTTACATTTGATTTTAGGAATTCAATCCAGGTAAAACCCGCAATTTGCGTTAGCATCTTACTTCATCTGTTTTATTGAATTGTTTTACGTTTGATTTGGGTATTTGAAGGAAACTCAAGCTAAAGTAGCTAACTTTATTCATTACGTATGATTTCATAAATTTAAACCACGTAAAAAACTGAACAGAGGTCTTTTTTTACGTTTGAATAGAGGTGACCAGTTGACCACTGTGTCAAAAAGCGTCACGAAATCCACTATATCTCGTGTGACCAATATTTCATGCCATCAACTCATCACCATACCACTTGTAATTTAGTGAGTATTTCTAATACGAACATTTGCAAAAACAACTTGATATTTTTTTTCTACAATGATAACATCGTCTTGACCAAACAATTAAAGACACTTCCTTGCAGAGTCTTTGACAAAAGCGTCTTTAAACCGTAACATTAACTCAATTGGAACTCCCAAACTGTGTGCATCTCCTCTGTATTCGACCACATTTATCCACACATCACCATCACCATCAAGGTTTTATTCAGATTCAACGTTGATCAGCACATGCGGTTTTGTATACTGTATATGTCCACAGGCTCACGGAGACAGTATCTTCTGAAGTGCGTGTCGTTAGTCTTACTAAAGCTATCTTCTATGTTACGTGGCCATATTCCACCCTTGTATGACAACTCCTTTCCACATCGATCAACTTTCATCTTGTATACCAAAAGTTAACTCTTTCTAGTGTTCCCCCTCAAAAAAGAGTTAGTTCTTTCTATTTAACTCCCTAGATGTAAATAGAAAGAGTTTTACCTCGTTTCGATTAGATCCTCGTCAGTTTTAGGAAGCGGAAGTAGCGTAATGCTGCCTAGTGAAAGGCAAGATAGTTTTACCTTCCTAAGAGGTTAAAATATTTAACACCCAATCTTGTCATTAACAAAGTTAAAAATTTTCAACTGAAACGTAACTAACAAAGTTAAAAAATTTCAACTGAAACGTAATGAACCTAAAATAACGGAGTAAGAGATTGGACTGATAACTGGAGGGTCGGCCAAGCGAGCCAACCCTATGGGAGTTTCCACAAATTGTGTCGGCCATATGTCTTGATAGCCATACAGCACCCGCCATTTTACTGGGCGGACGTGGCATAATTAGCCAACCAACCCTTTTAATTTTAACTTGAACAAGCCACCTTCTCTTTATACAAACTCTTTTCCATTTTGCTCTTTTTCCCAGCCGATGTGGGAGACTTATGCTGCGTCTATACTTTCAAGTCTTAAGTCACCACTACTTTCACCGTAATGTGGGACTTCTTTTCTCCCCGTTTACCATTTACATATGTCACCGGTCGCATACAGTTCAACTATATTGAAACTAGGTGATTAATCTGAGATTCTAACTTAGAAAACCCCATGAAAACCGATTAGTAATGCATCGTTTTTAATAGTTGAAGGTTATAGTGTGGTAGCTAAGTAGCTTTATAGGTACTCCGTAGGAGTCTATGAAATTATCCTACGCGAATCAGCCCTTGCAAAACTACGAGATTAACGGGAGGAATCCTATCTCGAGACCTTATGATTGGCTCAAATTTTGCCACTTATCACTCAGATAACCACAAAAGAGGTCTATCTTTCGGTCAACAAATCACGGCAATTTATTTTTTTTTTGGTACAAAGGAGCAGATAATAATACTGTGGGGAATGGGGATATGAGGATTCGAACCTGCAACAACCTCCGGACAAGTTGTGCTTCTAACCACTAGGCCAACCTTGATCCTCAATCACGCCAATTAAACTAACGAAAGTGAGAATCGAATCCCTAACGTCTTCAACGGGATTGGTAGCTTAACCTCAACTCATCCTCTCCAATAGTGTGACCATTGATCCCTTCCAATTTCTCATTTTTCTCTCTAGTCTTGCCTAATAATTATCAAAGTCAACAACTCACTGTGTTGATAATTCTCACCAAATTAAAAACAAAAAAACAAAAAAATTTGTCCATAAATTTCTCAAAATTTATCCCCTCTCACACATTTCAAGGTCAGATCAAATCAATCTCAAATTTCAAAAGGGTAAAACATTGGAAAAGTCAACGAACCACCAATCGCCGCCAAGATGTGCACCGTGGAGAAGCGCGGCAACTTATTCATCCTAACCCTAACCGGCGGCGGCAACGACGAGCACCGCCTCAATCCCACCTTGATCGCCACCATCAGTGCCGCCGTCGCCGACATCAAATCCCAAGCTCTCGCCTCCCCCACCACGCCCACCGCCCTCATCACCACCGCCGAAGGCAAGTTTTTCTCCAACGGATTCGACCTCAGCTGGGCGATGGCCGCCGGCGGCGGCGAGTCCTTCGACAGCCGCCTCCGCCACATGTTGGACTTGTTCAAGCCGGTGGTGGCGGACTTCCTATCCCTCCCGATGCCGACGATCGCCGCCGTCACCGGCCACGCGGCGGCGGCGGGGTTCGTCTTCGCGATTTCGCATGATTACGTCATGATGAGGGGGGATAAGGGGGTGTTGTACATGAGTGAGATTGACATTGGGATGACTTTTCCTCAGTATTTTAATGTTATCTTCAAGGAGAAGGTGGCGTCGGCCGCGGCGAGGAGGGAGATTATGTTACGTGGGAGGAAGTTGAAGGCGGCCGAGGCGGCGAGTTTCGGGATCGTTGATGAGGTTGGGGCGAGCGCGGAGGAGGTGGTTGAGAAAGGGGTTAAGTTGGGTGAAGAGTTGATCAAGAGGAAATGGCATGGTGAAATTTATGGGGAGATTAGGAAAGGGTTGTACCCTGAGTTGTGCAAGGAATTGGGGTTGTCTAGTAGAACTATGGTTATTCCTAGACTTTGATTAATGTTTGTACTCGGGTTTCAGTGGCGCGTGCATGAGATGCGCGTCAGTTGTTATACTCGAATGTTATGTTATGATGGTGTTGTTAAATTTGAGTAGCGCATGTACACATAATTCATTGTACACATTTGTCGTACAATTTTCAAATCTTTGAATAAAAAGATGTTAGTTAGTTTATCAGTTTTATGTAATGTTCTAATACAATTAGTATGTTCGTTGCATCTGTGAAATATTACTTTTGAATAGGGGTGACCAATGTGTCCAAAAAAGTGTCACGGCATCGACTATATATAGTGTGACCAAAATTTCATGTCATCAACTCATCACCATATCACTTGTAATTTAGTGAGAATTTTTAATACGATCAATTGCAAAAACAACTTGATATTTTCTCTACAATTATAACGTTGTCTTGACCAAACAATTAAAGAAGCTACCTTACAAAGTCTGACTAAAACGTCTTTAAATCGTAACATTAACTCAATTGGAACTCCCAAACTGTGTGCATCTCCTATGTAGGACTGCATTTATCCAACACATCATCATCACCATCAAGGTGTTACGTGGCCATATTCCACCCATGTATGACAACTCATTTCCACATCGATCTACTTTCATCTTGTACACCAAAAGTTAACTCTTTCTATGTAACTCCCTAGATGTAAATAGAAAGAGTTTTACCTCATATCGTTTGGATCCCCGTCGGTTTTAAGAAGCGGAAGTAGTATAACGCTAGCCTAGTGAAAGGCAAGATAGTTTTACCTTCCTAAGAGGTTAAAATATTTTACACTCAATCTTGTCGTAAAGAGTAAGAGTAATCCTATATGAGTTTCCACAAATTGTGTCGGCTATATGTCGTGATGGCCAAACAGCACCAGCCTTTTAACTCGAACAAGCCACCTTCTGTTTATACAAACTCTTTTCCATTTTGCTCTTTTTCCAGCCGATGTGGGATAGACATATGCTTCGTCTATACACTACTGCACTAGCTCTCAAGTCTTAAATATCCACCACTTTCACCGTAATGTGAGCTTCTTTTTCCCCCCGTTTACCATTTATATTATATATGTCACCCGGTCGCATAGGGTTCAAGCATATTGAAACTAGGTATGGGTTTATCCTACCCAACTCAGCCCTTGTAAACCTAGGAGACTAACATGAGGATTCTATCTCGAGACCTGATTGGCTCAAATTTTACCACTAATCTACTCCATATAAGATAACCACAAAAGAGGTCTATTATTCGGTCAACAAATCACGCCAACTTATTAAGCTAACGAAAGTGAGAATCGTCCCAAACGATTTCGACGGGATTGGTAGCTTAACCTCAACTCCTCCTCTCCAATAAAGTGGGACTCTTCCAATTTCTCACCTCTCCCTCTCTACTCTCTAGTCTTGCCTAATAAAGTAATAATTATCAAAGTCATCAACAACTCACTGTGTTGATAATTCTCACCAAATAAAAGAAAAAAAACAAAAAAAATTTGTCCATAAATAAATAAATAAATTTCTCCCCTCTCACATATTTCAAGGTCAGATTAAATTAATCTCAAATTTCATAAACCACCGGAAAAGTCAACCAACCACCAATCGCCGCCAAGATGTGCACCGTGGAGAAGCGTGGCAACTTGTTCATCCTAACCCTAACCGGCGGCGGCAACGACGACGAGCACCGCCTCACCCCCACCGCGATTGCCACCATCCGCTCCGCCGTCGCTGACATCAAATCCCAATCTCTCGCCTCCCCCACCACGCCCACCGCCCTCATCACCACCGCCGAAGGCAAGTTCTTCTCCAACGGATTCGAACTCCGCTGGGTGATGGCCGGCGGCGGCGGCGAGTCCTTCGACAGCCGCCTCCGCCACATGTTGGACTTGTTCAAGCCGGTGGTGGCAGACTTCCTCTCCCTCCCGATGCCGACGATCGCCGCCGTCACCGGCCACGCGGCGGCGGCGGGGTTTGTCCTCGCGATTTCGCATGATTACGTCATGATGAGGGGGGATAAGGGGGTATTGTACATGAGTGAGATTGACAATGGGATGATTTTTCCTCAGTATTTTAATGTTATCTTCAAGGAGAAGGAGGCTTCGGCCGCGGCGAGGAGGGAGATTCTGTTACGAGGTAGGAAGTTGAAGGCGGCCGAGGCGGGCGGTGAGTTTCGGGATTGTTGACGAGGTCGGGGCGAATGCTGAGGAGGTGGTGGAGAAGGGGGTTAAGTTGGGTGAAGAGTTGGTTAGGAGGAAATGGCATGGTGAAATTTATGGGGAGATTAGGAAAGGGTTGTACCCTGAGTTGTGCAAGGAATTGGGGCTGTCTAGTAGAACTATGGTTATTCCTCGACTTTGATTTATGTTTGTACTCGGCACTGGCGCGTGCATGAGATGTGCGTCAGTTGTAACAACTCGAATGTTATGTTATGATGGTATCGTTAGATATGAATAGCGCATGTATACATAATTTATCTTTCAAAACTTTGAATAAAAAGATGGTTCTTTAGTTTATCAGTTTTATGTAATGTTTTTATACAATTAGTGGTCGTTTGGTTACATATGTGAATTTCGAATGCCCATGAACTCCCACTTCCTAGGTTGTACCAATTCACGTGAATTTCTCAAAATTGTTTGGTTACATGTAAGAATTGTAATTCCACAGGAATTTCCAATTACCAAGGGGGGGCTAAGTAAGCCAATTCTTCCATTTTGTAGGAATTGGAAATTCCCATGATTTTAGGCAACCAAACAACTCCAAAAATTTCAATTCATGGGATTTTTGAATTCCCATGATTTTTCTTGACAACCAAACGACCACTTAGTATGTTTGTTGCATCTGTGAAATATTACATCTCTTGAAATCTAAGGTTACATAGAACTGCAATGAACAGATGAAGATCACCTTTAAAGCACAGCTGCAAATTGCAATAGAAGGGAAAACACTTCCTGAACAGAGTGAACAGTTTACCCTCAGCTTCGGCTGATCGTTGGTGTTCTCGTCATCTCTCGGCAAATGACATTGGAGTCAGAAACACTGCTGCTTCTCTTCCTCATTCAGCAGATATTTACATGGGACTTTCAAAGGTGATTCTCCCTTTTCTAGAGCTGTAGACTTGCCAGGTTTGGATATCTTGGTGTGACTAGTGGTGGATTGAAATTCAGGTGTTTATATAGCACAATGGCTGTGCTTGGATATAGTAGGAATCTTTGTACTTGCGGTTAGTACCAATGTACAAGCCACCTCGGATCCAATCTTCGCGATGTATCCACGCCTCGCGAGTGAAATCGAGAATGCCAAGAATCTGTGGAGCAGCCAAAGCCATGCATGAGATATCAATACATGAAGCATGCTAAGCCAATAGCGAAAATGAAGCTACCAATTCAGCTGTTCAGTCAGTTTAAGAATGTAATAAACTGAATATGACAATAGAACATTATACATGGCTGGATTGAAACGTCATCAAGAATTTAATCATATACTTACCACACCACCTTTCCAAGAAACATAGAGCGGATTATTTCTTGATTGTAGAACCTACAAGACATCAGTGTGGCCAGTTTACAGAATTAATTCACGGTCTCTCTCGAGATATATAACAAAATTTGCCTTGACCATCAAAACATTGTTAAGCACCCAGCACTTTATGAAGCAAGTGATGAAGCTGCGATTTAGATACTGGCACAACAAAGACGTGAGTAAAATGCATAATGCACTAACCTCCACTGTGTCTATGGCTTCATTTGGAGGAATTGCATGGAAGACCCTGCAATCATAAGCTTTAGTGTGGTACCAATATCATAATTAAACATAAACTTTGTTGCGTTGCACGAAAGAACAAGATAGTAGATTTGGTTGGAACTTCGAAACCAGTTGTAAGTTCCAAACACCATATATAGAAGCTAATACTGAGCACTATATACTTCATTAGAGGAGAATCTAACCTATCTTCTACTGCTGCAACAAGACCACTTGTGAGAGAAGCTCCACCGCCCTGCACAAAGATACCATTAGCTCTACCAAATCCAAGCATGTCAATTTAAATGTGTACACTATAAGCCCTCAGAGGCAAACTTACCAGTTGTATGCTACAGAACAATTTTCTCTGAAGTTCTATACGCCCTGCACAATCAATGGAGGCCGTACAGTCAACATCACGGTAGTTGTAAAACAAATAAGGCAAAGATTATGTTTCAGACAATTCAACTAACCAGTTAACATGATGCTTTTTGTGATGGCTTCAGCAAGGCCGATCTTATCTTCCCTTTTCGGCTTATTAGTAAAAGCAGAATAGTTTTCCCACATCGAAAATGCAGGACTGAAACCAGCATACATGTCGGACCCATCAGCTCTCCTAGGATATTCCATTTGAAAGCTATCTTCCAACATATCCTCGTGATCATGGAACCTATAGAGTAAAAGAGTCAAATACATATATAGGGAATGAAAGTGAGGAACAGAGCTTCAATTGTGATGCAATGAATAGCTAAGAACTAGAAACTCCATATTTTTTTATCACAAATTCTACCGTGAGACGGTCTCATACGATAAGACCTCTCACACATTTCAAAAGTAACTGTTACTTTTCAAAGCCATCCTATTTCAAAAGTAACATGTTGATTCATCAAAAGTAACCTATAAATTGGTCTCATACGATGAGACGGTCTCTCCGTAGAATTACTGATTTATTATTATTATTATTATTATTATTATTATTATTATTATTATTATTATTATTATTATTATTATTATTATTATTCTTTCTAGTACTGATAAAAGAAGAAATAAATTTAGATTTACTTGTGTCTAATAATTTGGATGTTCAGTAAGTTAGTCGTGCGTGCCAGTTAGGTTTAGGTAGGCATCCTGAAGTTGTTCTTGCATTGTATGCTTCTTCTTTGTCAAAAAACGAAAAGATAAGGCAGAATATGCAAGCTCCTGCAAATATAATGTAGAAGGTAAAGACACTCACCATTTGCATGGCGGAGGAGGATAAACTTCTGGGACCAAAAGCTTTGGATAGAACAAACCCATTGGAGGAACCTACATTCAAGAAAGAGTCAAAAGCTTTACACTCAGCCCACATTATATTATTTCCATGAAGGGGAAGCAGAAGCCAACAAAATTAGGTCTAGATGCTCGCAAAGAAGGGGGCCCAAGGCAATATGAGATCAACTGCAAAGTGCAAACTACTCATGGAATCCCTACAAGCAAATATGCACAATGATCACTAGCTGAATGGTGACCGATTGTAAGGGCCACAAAATGTAACAGAACAACTATGAACTGAAAACATTGCAAGCAATAAAATATTGACAGCAGCCCCTTGTAGAAGATTGCCCGAGCAATAGATTTAAACAAAACTTACAAATCAATCCGTTAGAGTCTTAAAGCCATTAAACAGTACTCTACATTGGTAAACATACATTTAGAGCTGTTAGCCTCGTCTTATGAGCTCCAGCTGGCGTGCCTTCCTCATATGAATGAACTACAACCGCAGCATCAGTCTCACCCTCCTGCTTAAGGTCAAATGTTATCCAGTAAAATATCAGCAAGAATTGTTTAAACTTTACCAACCTTAAAAAGCAAATGTAGATTTTTTTTTTTGGAGGGAGGGGGGGGGGGGGAGGGGATATTGACAACTCAATATAGTTTGCAAGCCATGTCAAGTAGGAAAAAATATAACTACTAACTAGCACATTCTGATTGAATATCAGAAAGTCTCGGGAATTAAAACTTTAAAACTACACAGACCACAGGGATGAAGCCTTGATATCTAAGAGGACTACACTGCATAATAGCACAAGTCCTCCCTTGGAGGAGAAGAAAGAACAAAATACAGCACAAGTCCAGAATATCAACATGTTCACAATGTGTAATAATAACCAAAACACACAAAAAAAAGGGAAAAAAAAAAAAGATAAGAGGAAAAGTGGTATTCTATCTCATCGTTGAAGACATGAATCGTTGTTATTAATCTTGAATGCTGGATTATTAAGCAGCTAGGCCAGAAATACTACAAGCATATATCAATTAAAGTATTAGACAAAGCAAAATATAAAGCACTCATGAAACAAAGTCCCTTGGACAGCTACTAGACTCCTCTACTCTACCACCCCACTATAATACTAGAAGAAGCAAAACATCCAGCATTTTGAGGTGCCAAACTCATAAGGACTTAAGGAGTGTATGAATCAATGCAACTTTTTCATCATGTACTTTATCTTTTTGTTTTTGGTGAAGGGGGATCAATAGGGCGGGGGGAGGTAAGGGAAACTCCCAAACACGCCCAACGGGAATTGAATAGAAATGGTAAGATAGGAGTTGTGCCACTGAGCCAAACCTCTATACTCATTTCTTCATACTTCTTATGTCGCTCACTTGGTCTTCCCATCAGAGAAGAGATAGGGGACAATACACCATACTTTGATCCAATTGGTATAATTTTATAATATTTCGGGAACTAACATAGAAAAATTCATATTCGTGATACATAACTTATAGCATGTGCTATTTATACATATAATGTACCCGTATGCAGTTGGTATTAGTTGAAAGATCACCTTAATCTGGCAATAGGATTCCTTAAGCCGATTAAGCATCAACAGGTCAATAGGTTTTGCTAATGCATCGGTTCGAATTGGAGGCCATGTCTGGTGATGCCTTTGTGTCCAAAGCAGGCATCTTGATATGTCCTGAAAAAAAAAATAGTATTAACATAGCCAAAGACCTTAACTTCTAGGCAGATTGAAAGTATCAAAATATATATTATCAGGGAGCTCAAGTACGAATGGAAACCTCTCCACCAAATGATAATGTAATTCCTGTTGCGGGTAGTGTAACTCCATCCTAATGTTGCATGCCATAGAGAGTTAGTAGAGAGTTAAAGAGGTATTTTCTTCTTACTACTAAATGTCATGTTATCAAGAAAACCAGTAAAGCAAGTTAAAAGAACATGTTGAACATAACAGCTTCTATAACATCACAACAATTACTAAGAATCCTGGTGTTGCCAACATGTACACAGCCTAATTCTAGACAAGCGAGAAGCTATGTCAAAGAAGTACTGAAATAGCCATAATTATTATATTGTGAAATCTCTATAGAAACACAACAGTAGTGATGGTTGTGGCACTAGCACTACATGTTCAGCAGAAAACAGGTGTTACTGCAGCCAAACATTGAAAAGCTATTGAAAGACATTGGAGGATTAACAATTATAAAAGTCTCATACCTCAACACAAACGACCGAGATGACCTGGGCTCCAATATTTACGACACACGCAGTTGATAACCCATTCCCAAATACTGTAGCAAGAGCTTCCTGCATATTCATTTCAGATAAGCCTATTACTTTCTACAGAGTATTACCCAATAAGAAAATTTCATTACGAGCGCTGGAATGAAGAGAGTGAAGAGCCCAAACATTCAACAGTGATGATAGGGTGAGGGGGGGGGGAGTTCTCTGTATTGATACATGTAGGGAATATGCAAGACATTCCTAAATAACTAGAAAGCAGGTGGTACAAGCCATAATTTACTACGTATTGCATCAAAGTATCAAACAATGACCATTCAATAGTGTAAACTCCTTTTGCAGACGAAAAGTGACAGGAATTACTGTAGTTGTCACATCCTTCAGAGTAAAATAGAGCGAAGAAAAACATAGAGAAGACTGCAATGTTGCTCAATAAGCTATGTACTCGTCAGAAGTTACACATGCATACATAAAACTAAGTAAGATCTAGAAACTGTCCAACCATCTACAGAAGTATATGTTGGATTATAGTAGAAAGAGAAACACCAAAGGGCTGCCTAACCTGGTGGACAACTGCTACGCCGAAACATAGATCTCCCAATACAAGAGATAATAATTCCTTGATTTCTGCAAATAGTGAGAATATCCATGGAAATTGTCATTTCATTGACCAGTCTGCACTAACTTAACATGATACATAATTCTGGACTTCAAAATCTGGAATGTAGGACATATGCAAAATTGCCACCAAAAGTTTACAAAGAAATGCTGAAGACCACTATTTTCTTCAAATATATATCATACCATATTGCCAAAGAACGAAAAGTTATTTCAGCACCATCTCTTCGCAAGCCTTTATTGTGGATACCAGGAACACGAGAAATTTATGCAGTGGTGGACTAGAAGGGGCCCAGAAACAGGCACTTCTTACGACATAGTTGCTACAGTTGTTGAAAACTTGAAACTTAAACCAAAGGAGGAATAGGAAATAACTACATTATAGTACCTCGATTATCAAATGTTTCTGGCACAATAAGCATAGCAGAATACATAATTCTTTCACTACGATGAATGCGCAGCTTCTCGGTCAAAATCCACTCCCAAATAGCATGCAGATCTTCAAGCACCTTAAGAAAGGAGAAGAAAGAATATGAGTCAAACTATTGCAAAAGAGAAAATAACCCTAAGATTTGGGAAAACTAACATAGAATTCTACCTCTAATATTTTGCTTAACCCACAATATGAGCCCTAAGGGCTTCCACAAAGCTTTGGGACATTTTTCTTCCGGAGTCAATTCGGAAAAAAAACCGTAGATTGTGTACTGCGATTTAACCACGCTTGACCACATTTCTGAAAATATAGCCAAATATTGATAAAACCTTACCATGAATATCTTTGGAATACCCTTGTTGGATATGGAGGATAGTTCCTCTTTTAGGGAAGTTCTTTACGCACTTTCAGCACACTTCACCCTGTTGAGGTTAGGGTGTATTTTTTACTTTACCATAGGTTTTAAGTTCTGGTACATTGCTATATAAAAAAAATATGTTCCCTCAAAAAAAAAAAAAAAAAAATATGATCCCTCGAGGGCCGAGGCTTCCACAAAAATTGAACAGTTTTTGTTCCGGTGCCATTTTGGGCCAAAAATGATGGATTATTTACTTTGATTTTGACCAATTCTGATCAAATTCTTAAAGTAGGCATATATTCTCAAACCTCTATCATGGACAGCCAATTGAGTGCCGTTGTTGCATATAAATACCTGTTTGCTATGTAAAGGAAGAATTTAAAGCTCTTTGTAAACACATCAACTCTTGAGGCAAGCGTGCGTTTTTTTGTGGATTTTGGGATTTTCACATCCTTTTGGCTCTTATATTATGCTAATAAATATAATTTGATCCCTCGGGGCTTCCACCAAAATTTGAGCAGATCTTTTTCCGGGCCCATTTTGGTGAAAACTCGGAGGAATATTTACTTCGGTTTGGCCAATTTTGACCACAATTTTGAAAGAAGTCAAATGCTCCCAAAACTTTACTAAGGACAGCCTTGAAGTACCTGTGTTACTTGTTAGATATGAGGGCTAGTTCCTCCGTTAGAGAAGTTCTTTACGCCATTTCGGCACACGTCTATTGAGCCTAGTGTGCGCTTATTTGTTATTTTGTGATTTACTATAGTTTATCTTACTCTAATATTTTGCTGATACCCATAATATGACCCTAGGAGCTTCCACAAAATTTTGCGCAGGTTTTGTGCCGGGACCATTTTGGTGGAAAATTTGTAGATTATAGACTTCGATTTCAGCTACTTTTGACCAGTTTTTATTTAAGTACCCAAAATTTCCCAAAACTGTACTATGGTCAGCCTTGAAGTTTCCTTGTAGGATATGAGGGCTATTTCTTCTGTTAGAAAGTTTTTAAGCCCTTTCGGCACCTGTTGAGGCTAGCATGCGGCCTTCACCATTTCAGAACCTACCATAGGTTTTAGCTCTAATGTTTTGCTAAAGCCCATAATATGACTCCTAGGGCTTCCACAAAAATATGAGCCGTTATTGTTCCGTGGCCAATAGGGACAAAAGCCCGAAGATTATATTTAGATTTTCGCTAATTTTGACTTCATTTTATAAACTAACCAACTGTTTCAAAACTTTACAATGAACAGTCTTTGGAGTACCCTTGAAGATATGAGGGCTAGTTCCTCAGTTAGGAAAGTTTTTAAGCCTCCTCTACCATATATCAAAGTCTCTGAAGTAATTTACCAAGGGGCGAACATTCAGAATCAAGACTGAGTCTATTAAAGTGCTTCCAAAAATAAGATACCTGTTGTGAAGAATAATGTGGAGAAACATTAAAATGTCCCCGGCGGATAGGCCTCCTTAAGCAATATGGCTCACTAGGTGAAATCCTTAGTGATTCTTCACCAAAAATGAGCTCTCTGTATTTACTTTCACTAGCAGCAGTAGTCTCCTTGGCATCAATATTTTTGTTGATATTAGAGGAATGTTGACTTCTGCCATTATTTGTTGAAGCTTCTGCATGTCTCAATCAAACATAGGTGATCAGACATTGCCAAGTACCAAGTATGCTCAGCTTATTAAACTCATTCAACTAGAATTGTTTGGGGACAACATTATATCGTAAAAGAAGTGAGATACTAGAAACTGCACAGTAATACATATTTAATGCAGAAATGTTCCAACATACGGGACACCCACATAAACAACAGTGAGTTGACAAGACCGCGAGGGGGGGGGGGAGTAGAAAGACAAAAAAGAAAACATTTTCAAGAAGCTGTCACGAGTACCTAACGTAGAAGAGGATTCAGGTTTCTTCTCAAACACATCAGTCCAACTGAATGCTTGTTCCTTCTTGCTACTCTGGAAGTCAGGTCCATCAAGACGAGGCGTCTGCAAAGATCATTGCAACAATTACAAAGGTAAATAATTTCGGTAAGAGCAGTTCAAACCAAATAAACCAATTTCAGGATACTTTTGAATAGCAATAAAGCCAAAATCAGAATCTCCGAAATCAAAGAGGAGAAATCCTTCAACAAAATCCAGTATCAAAGAACACAAGAAACAAAGATTGAACTACCAAAGACTGCTGAATTATTTAGAAAAAAAAAAGAAAAGAAAACCTACCAAAGACTGTTACAAGCACAAAATCTGTATCACTAGTAAGGGAACCCTCCCAAGGTGATAATGTACAGAAAGTAAGAAACCATATCAGATCTATTGTCCCCTCGGAAAGTAAAGACCACATGACCTCCTAAACTGAGATAAGGTATCATCTACAGTTTACACCTTCAAATGAACCTATCACCGTAAACATGCAAAAAGCAAAGGAGTATATCAATGTCTCAGTTGCCGGATTCCGAAAGCTATGTATGATGATCAAGGGTTAAGTGTAAACATTGCTCTACCCAATATTTTGGACAATCACTTAGTGAATGGAATACTATACAGTATCCATTGGAATCCTTTCTAAGAGTTACTTAAGCCGCAGCTCCAAACTGCAACTCCAAAATATTGGGTGAATGCCATGTGCAAGGTAATGTAAAGTTCCAAACAACACCTCTGAATCTTTATTGGCGATAAAAACAACACAATCCACAAAAAGGTTTAGCCTTTTGTGAAAGTTTAGCACAGCACCTTCACTGTCTTCCACAAAATACCCCATTGAGTAACAAGAATGAAGCTACTACTACTAAAAACATTCACTAGTAATATTTGTTTGAAAATTTAAAACACACCTTCCTTGAATACGCCTTGGCAACTTCTTCATCTAGTACCGGGATCTTCAGTAAGGAAGCAATCTATACATAACAGATCAAATACATACATTAGGAAACCAAACAATGACACAAGCTTCAAGGCAAGAAAAAGGTGATCCAAAATCGATCAACTCCCGTAATTATGGTCATAACCCAGCACATTTTCGCATCTCTAAATAAATCACAGTCAACCACATATACCCTCTTCACACTTGCCAAAAACCCGAGTCATTAGCTAATCCAACATTCTACAAAAAAAATCGTAAAGCAAGGTAACTCACGGTATCATACGCCCTCTCACGCTCCATATGCTGAGCTGTCGTAACCTGAGAATTAAGTGTCTGCAAACCACCACCACCACTACATCAAACACTCAAAAACTCGAAAACCACAAAAAAAGCTCCATCTTTTTCTCAAATGTAGATAGACTAACATTAACAATTCCACAAAAAACTAAATTCGACCTGATCAATGACATTTATCCTAGGAGGCGTGTTCGCTCCCGCGGTCCGACGAGCGACGCAATGAGGAATAATCAATGGAACGTCCTGAGAAGCTAGGCCTATTTTTATGTTTGCGGAACCTAATTAACGGTAACATCGAAAATAAGCTAATTTCAGCAATCAATTGCGTAATTCAGAAGATACAACATTGAAATTGAAACTAATAACAACAAATTGAAGGGAAAAGAGGGAAGAAATTAGGGTTTCGTAAATTAGAATGAACCTGGATTAATGACGACTAATTTAGAACCTCGGTCAACAACGAATTGGGATGGAACAA
The DNA here is from genome assembly GCA_038382645.1 of Spergularia azorica. Classification (NCBI taxonomy): domain Eukaryota; kingdom Viridiplantae; phylum Streptophyta; class Magnoliopsida; order Caryophyllales; family Caryophyllaceae; genus Spergularia; species Spergularia azorica. The sequence continues at coordinate 16,908 of JBBYHQ010157069.1, forward strand.
CAGTTTTCAAGTACTCCTGCAAAAGAAAGCGTAATTCACAAGATTAAAGTTGGAATTAGTTTGATTTTTGATGTAATTTCTGAAAAATTTCAAGAGAGAGAAGATATGGTTTACCATAAAGATGTGAGCTTTCTTTCACTTGCAGAAGTGCAGAACAGTTTAAGTTTTCTAATGAAGCTTCTCTTTTACGAAAGTTTTTGTACCATAGTTATTAAACAAGTTTTTGTTTGTTAATCACGGTGAAAATTGAATTTACGACCCATCTACGATAAGTGATTAAGTGGCTAGCAATTCACTTTATTTAGGGTGTTTTTTCGACCTGATTGTCTTAATATTGGATTTACGCCTTTATGGCCGCAAATGAACCAAATACTCTCTCCATCCAAACTCGAGTTTTTTCTGAACCCGCCTCTTTGAGTATTTGGTAATGAAATTTTGTAATAAGAAATGAATTTTTACGCGAAATTCTTCAATTGTACAGCCGCTGTCTTAGATAGCGAGAAACCCGCATAGCTTTTTTGCACAGGAAGAAATGAGCTGCCACAATGTAGAAGCTTGCTATCCAACAATGTACTTGAATCTTGTGAATTACGCGTATTTTGCATCATAAAGAGAAGGCTGAAGCTCGAAGAGGAGAGAATTGAGTATATCTGCCGTCTCTGCGGCGTAAATTTCATTACCCAATCTCGAATTTAAATCAGTCTCAGAGATGAGGAAATACAAAAATAAAGGTAGCAGCTCTGAACAAGGTCCTAAAATCAAAGCTAATGCCAAAAAATTGCTAGCTGATGTTCCTACAGTATACCGAAATAACAGTACAAGCTTCTGCTTGAGTCCCCCCCTTAAGCTTCTCAATCACTCTACCCTGCTAAAGCTTAGACAGTCTTGGGCTTTGGAGCCTTTTTCTTGATTTGCCTCCTTGGCAAGGAGTTCTTCATGCCTAGGAAGAACAGCAAGGCACCGAAGAGCGCCACATTCTGCACATAAATACACTAGTTGAGCATATAAGTTCTTTACCAGAACGTGAGCTATAAAAGAACTACCAAAGCATTTAACCTATATGCAATACCTGCACAAACTCGTGCAAAAGGCCAATGAACTCGGGCTGGCTTGGACCATAGTTGTAGATATCATGGAGGAGGGGTGTAGCCAACAAGAGATTGAAAAGCTGCATTGCAGACATATTGGAATACGGTTAAGTTGTCTGTATTACTAATAGAACAATTCACCAGCAATAATGAAATGATAGAGGAGAAAATGATTCTATCAAAAACTTTGTTATAGTGTAAAACACGAGGACAGCTTCAAAGATAACAGAAACTTACCAAAAGATATGCCCCGAAACTGCTACCAAATACAAAAAGAACACCCCCAAGTCCTTTAAGAGCCATTGACGTTGCAACTAGTTGCCTAACCTGGACACAAACAAATGTCAGCGAAGGAACAGCAAAACGGAAACAGGGTTCTCATTTGTGATCACACCTATCCTCCAACATGAAGACATAGAATCCCAGAAGAGGTATAGTATGCCTTACCTCGATTTCTGGTAATTTCACTCCCAATTTCACAGTCAAAAGCTCCCTGACATGAGCGACTTTTGGAGCCAATTCCTTTGCAGCTGGTCCACCATCCGCTCCAAATTCATTGAACCTATAGGATTTGAACAGGAACTACATTAAATTAAGACACTACAACCATAAGAAGACTTCTAACAGAGGTAAGATATTAAGTACTTATAGAAGGGTGAAGAGTCCCCCTTCAAATATACCAAAGTTAACTCAAGCACAAGTTTATTTTTATACTGTAATCGGCATCATCTGTATCGGGAAAAGGCCATATCCAGAAAACCACTAAACACATGTATAAATAGTCGACGTCTACAAAGGAAACTTATGATGCCAAAGTCATCTCCTTACAAATGTATAAATAGTTGAGGTCTACAAAGGAAACTTATGATGTTAAAGTCATCTCCTTACAAATAGGAGCTCGTCATCAAACCTCACTTATGTTGACACACCAATAAATCGTATCTGTGAACACAACATTTTGGTTGTAAGTGATTGGCAACCTTCCCCCCCCCCCAAAAAAAAAAAAAATATGGAAAAATCGAATTTGCATAACAGGAAGTGCGCAAATTTGAAGAAGAAAGTTGTTCTCGTAGCAATAAATCGTGGTTCTAGGTAAAGATTGAGTAATTCACTCAGTATCACCTGGGAGGGCATAACTTCTTTCAAACTCGAGAAACTCCACTCTTTAGATTCGCAATCAAAGAATTGAATGTTAACTTTTAAACAACCAAAATCGTCATACAACGAAAGAATCTCCTTTCCGAAACTCAAACAATTTCCCCAAACAATTCAACTCTTCCCATCATTTTGCCACATAGACCCTCAAAACCTATCCTCATCATCTTCCATCAAGCAACACTTTGCGTAAGAAGCACAATTCAATACATTTGCTCCCTTCACAAGATCAAGTATCACCGTATCAAATACGCTAACGAAACTCTGAGCAACTCAATGCATCATTCCTAAGATAAACTAATTAATCAAGATTCAATCTTTACGAACAAATCAATCATTCAAAATGGGGGACAATCGACAACATAAACAAACGAACAAATCAACCATTCAAGTCAAACAAACAATCATTAAATTAAACAGATCCATCATGACATAATCATGAATCCAACATAAACCCAGATCGGAATCTTTAATGTTCCAATCAAATTACTGTGTCATTGAATTATCCACACCAAAAAAACATAATTAAATTCACAAACTTTATAAATCATACATCTTTAAAATACCCCAAAAAAAACCAAATCACTGATCTAATAATTGAGATCCAAAAAACCATAAAGATTAAAACTTTGACAACAAAAAAATGGGATTAAATTAAAAGAGAGCTTACATTTGCCAGGCAGAGAGGATGAAAATGGAGGCAAAGAGAACCCTTCCCATAAACGAAAAGAACCCCATTATTTGGAAATCTTCTCCCTGACGCTTCTTCCTTTCTTCTTCTTCTTCTTCTTCCGAGAGAGGTGATGAGAAAGATCAAATCTTTGTCTCAGTCCCTTCACTGGAGAGGAGAGAGATAAGATTAGCCAAGTGTAAAAAAAAGATGGGATTTTTAATGTTTTTGTGTCCTATATAAATGAGAAAGAGAGAGACAAGAGTAAAGGGTAAGTTAGCCTATAATTTGAGGTGATTTAAAGGATGACAAAGGTTTAAATTTTGAATCCCAACAGCCACCAACCACTGTACAATGTATGTCCAACCATGGACCAACCAACCATGATTCATGAATCATATGATATGATCAATCTATCATCAAATTTTTGGATACCAAATCTATATGAGTTTTATTTTGGAGATTTGGATGATGATTTTCTCCTCTCCAATTGCACATGTTTATTTTTGAATTGGAGATGGGTTTATCGAATATTAAATCTGCGAGCAAGATTGGAGTAGGAGCGATGATATTCTCTATATTTTTCATATGAAATGCGCGGGAGATAAAACGCGCGGAATTAGTAACACTCGTAGACAATCTTACTAGCGGATCTATGTCAAGATTAATATTTTGATTTCTGTCTGAAGTGTGTAAGTCAGCAAGTGCCCAAATTTTAGTGTTTTAAGGAGCTGAAGAAGGATTTAGTTGGTGATGCAAAGATGTTTCGGTATGTGTATTTGTTGCCGGGAATGTTTATTTGGAGAACCGGACTGAATTTTATTTGGAGATTCGGATGAATTTCGTTCCAATAGGACATGTTTATATTTTAAACCTCCAACGAGTTTTCAAATATTAAATCCGCGAGCAAGATTGTAGTATAACAACGACAATGTTCGTCATGTTCTTCATTCAAATGGCGCGCAAATTTAATAACACTCGGAATCAATCTTAATAGAGAATCTCTATCGAGGTTAATGTTGAAAATTCTCTATGAAATGTATTAACTGAAAATTCTCCAATTTTAAGTCATCTGAAAAGGTCTAAAATAAGGAATTAGTTAGAGACTTGGTGGTGCAAAAATGTTTGGAAAAAACTGGGTACATACACATGTTTCGAAAAGTTAATTTTCCTCTTAGAACCTCTAAAACCCCTCGAATGTCTCTATCATATGCTATTTTTTAAGTTTTTAGAGTGTGAATATCATCACGCTTAATTGGACATATACACTATAACCAAACTCACTTTAAGTTATAGTTTTATGTTATAAACTTCAAGGTATACATGCCTCGGAGCGAGGTGGATGAAATGTGAGTTCTCTAGGAGTACGATTCTTAAAATATGAATATATCTGCTACGATTCACATGAGATAGTATTTAACGAAAGCACATCCCACATTTAATGATTACTCTATCAATTCATCAAACCTATAAGGCTATAACTACACATATGGCAATATTATTGCATCTCAGATATAGCAGAGTGCAATAAAATCATGACTTGATAGTTTCGACGAACAACCTATCAATTGTTTCAAACATTTTTGTTTCAACACAGATAGAGTAATTCTTATATACTCCGTATATGAACTAAAGTCACCAACACATTTCCTTTAATAACACGAAAAACTCGCAACCACCATCTTCGATACACACATTTGACAAATGAGCACATAACACACCCATTACTCTTTGATGCACAATTAAATTTCTCCAAGAGGGCAAAAACACGCCATGCCCACGCGACGGTGATCCATGACAGGTAGACCGTTGGGAGGAAAGGGTGCACTAGTAGCCAACGACTATCAACCATTCTAACTCCCACCAACCATTTGTCCCCTTTCCCCCACGAGCCACTCAAATTTCTCCACGTCACCACTCTTAATTCAAAAATCTCCAACCTCATTGGCTGATTAAAGGTGTTATTTACAAAGTGGGCCCAACACACACGCTTTAAAAGTCGCGTAACATTCACGCTCTCTCACCACCGCGTACCATTTTCTATTATTTTCCCCTGTATATTATTTTCTACATAAAGTCACCCTTTTTCTTTTATTCTTACAAAAAAATGAAATAAAAAATCCGATTATTATAAAAATCCAATCAGAGTTTGAAACCAAAGCGGGCATTCTCTACTTTCTCTCTCTAGCCGCACGACAGAGATTTAAAGAGGAGAGAGAAAGTTTAACAGTAAACATAATAACAATGGCGTTTGTGTCGTTTGTCGGAAGAGTTCTATTCGTCTCCATCTTCATCTTGTCTGCTTATCAAGAGTATGCTTCACGTTTCCCATCTTTTTGTTTTTTTTTTAATTATGTTGATTAGTAGATCTGCTTTGCTTTTTAGTATGAATTAATTTTGAATTATATGTTCTTAATTTGAGTTTGATTTGCTTAAATTAGGGTTTTTACAGCTGAATTGTATGTTGATTTGGGTAAATCTGTTTTTTTTTGGAAATTAGGGTTTGGTTTGAGGTTGAATGATTGAAGATCTAGGTTGAATTTATTGATTTGGTAGAATGATTGCATGGTTTAGGAAGAATATGGTCAGATCTTTAGCTGTTATGAAGTTTTGATGTTTGTTTTACTAGGTTTGACTTGAGGAAGACTTGTCATTTGATGTGAAACTTGTGATTGAAGTTTAATTTTACTGGGTTTGTGAGTGACATTGTGTGTTTGATTGCGGTAGAATTACGTAAAGGTTGGAACTTTGGGGTTGTAATTGCGTTACATTGGGTAAAGATCGAAACTTTAGTTATCTTGATGGTTAAGCATCCAGTTAATTGATGCTTTACTCTAAAGAATCGAAGATCTTTTTCTAATTGATCGAATTGGTGGCTATGACAAGGCTTTTGTACCCATTTAAAGGATTTTGATGGGGGGCTTTTTGATTGAACTGTATTGGGTAGTGATGGTAGGGGACTTTGTTTGTTGTCGAGGTGTTTTGATGTTTTGTTGCACTGTGTTTCGGGATTTTAGTGCTTGATGAGTGTGGCTTGTGTATGACGAGTTGGATCTAGTGGTGGGAATGTTCTCTGACTAGCTGCATCCTCGCATTGTTCGTTGTCCAATTTGTTATAGTGAAGGTGAACACATTGTCATCTTGGTGTCCTTTGTCCCGATTCTGATTTAGTTGAGCGTTGATGAGATGCTCTGATGAGCGTAATTTTACTTCAATTTTGAGTAGCTTTTTCTCTGTTCCCTACAACCTTGGACGATTTAGATGTCTTCTTTGAATTGGTTAAATGCACTGGACATTTTTTTGCATTATGTTTCACTTGAGATGTGCCTTACAATACGTTCCATTCTTTGCAATATAAGATGCTGTCTCTAATTTGTGTAACCTGCTTGATGTACAGGTTCAGTGAGTTTGGTCTAGATGGCGGCCCAGCAGCTAGGGCTTTGAGCCCTAAGTTCAAGGCCTTTTCTAAACATGTGACAACACAAACTGGGATCCAGATTCCTCCAGTTGAGGTGAGAACGCATTTTTTTCTTCATCCTCATCAATAGCTTTCGCCATTCATGAATTCTTCTGTCTGAGCCGTGTTTGGATTCCTTAGTCACTGTTGACTGACTGAGTTCCTGTGTTACTGCAGATGAAAATTCTAATCGCTGGTTCAGTAGCATTGAAGGGTGTCGGTAGTCTTCTTTTCGCATTTGGAAGCTCCCTGGGAGCTTATCTTCTGGTATGCTACTGAATGTTCTCCTTCTTCTTTAGTCTTTGCCACAGTCAAATATCGCAGCACGATTCAATTCTAACCTGTTGTTTTGCATCTCCTTGCAGCTTTTGCACCAGGCCATCGCTACTCCTATCTTGTACGACTTCTACAACTACGATGCTGACAGAAAGGAATTCGCTCAGCACTTTGTAAAATTTACTCAGGTGAGCTGTCAACTAGTGATCAATTATTCTGACCACGCATATCAGAATATTCGATGTATTAAGCAGAGTCAAAATTCAGATACCCTTACTGTTCCTAGTTGCTAAGTGATGTTTCTTACTGCAGGCTTTGGCATTGTTTGGCGCTTTGCTGTTTTTCATCGGAATGAAGAACTCCATGCCAAGGAGGCAACTAAAGAAGAAGAACCCCAAATCAAAAACAAATTGATACGGGGAAGATAGACTCAGCGGCCGAGCGTTTGTGGAGAACAAGACATTAGACAGTAGGGAACACACTTTATGAGAAATTGCAACTCCTCAGGAAGAAATTTTGTACGCTTGTATCAACCCCCTCGTCTTCTGTATTCTCATCTGCATTTCAGTTAGCACTTATTCTTACCTTTGCGATTTCGATTATTGCTGGTTTTAGCCAAAAACTAAAAATGTAGACCTGAAGTTTCTTCAACTGAGGTTAATGCAAAGATACAGGTTTCTCATATCGCCATGAATCAGGATATTGTAGTGTTTTTAAATTATAACATCACATTTTGCTATTCCTTTGATTTCATTCATTTCTTCCAATTTTAAAATATGTGAGTTTGGACTCAGTTGGACCGTTGTTTATTGGGCTTTGGGCTGACGAATAAGTAGTTCCAAGGCTTGTTGACACATTTTCTTGAGATTAGTTTAGTGTGGAAGAAGCCCCTGCTGCCGGCAGGGGTTGGGCTGCAGCTCCGGGCACAAGAATGAAAGACCCCTCCTAACATTTTTACGTTTGCCAATGTTTCGTTTGAATGTATCTCACATATTCGAATTGCTCGTACACTTTAACAAAAGAAAGAAGTGGAGGGATAATATTTTTGGATTTCAAAACTGATTTTTTATTTTACTATATTTTTTTTTTTCGAGTTACATAAATGTTGTTATCTTTGCTTAAAAGAAACTTCAATCATTTGAGAATCACGAAAGTGGTAATCTCTTGAACATTCACAACGTATAGTTGAAACTTTATATAATATAATTACGTTGTTTTCCCTTTCCTTGATCTTTTTTGCTACAAATGACCGTATACCTTTGAAAATGCACTTTAATTTAGAGGTAATTACAAACAAGTGTGATGTATGTCATGCGATTTTAATAAACTCACGTCTAAGACTAGACATTATATAATTGTATCAGAAGATGTACAATATATATAGTCTTACAGTCTTACTGACTTTGATAAAACAATGCCAAAATCTTGAAATTCATACTAACTTGATCAACTTCGACCCACCTGAGCACCGATTAGCATTTCATATAGAGTGAGTTGTGACTACTTCAAATAATATGCTGAAGATGCATACGATATATTCTTGATTAAGTTACATTTGAGTGTTTGACTATCAATAATTTTTCAGAAAGTCAGAGTATTATTAGATTATCATCCCCATTATTTTTGCTATATAAGCAACATATTGTCAAGGTTGAAATGTACCAAAACAATTGTAACTAATACCCTCTAATTTAAAGTTTAAACCCACAAAATATGGTGTCAGCTAATACTGAGCGTCAAGCACATTTACAAGCTTTCGAGGAATCAAAATTAGGTGTGAAAGGTCTTGTAGATGCTGGTGTTACAACCATCCCTGCAATCTTCCTTCACAAGCCTAATAATGATGAGCCTATCTCTTCCAAACCATGCTCTAACAACACCACCCTTCCCACCATCGACCTTACTGGGGTCGATGTCAATCCAAAACAAAGGAAGGAGACGGTTAAGATGATTCAAGAGGCCGCGGAATCATGGGGATTTTTCCAAGTGGTGAACCATGGTGTTGAGGAGAAAATGTTGGAAGATATGTTGAGTAGTTTGAAAAACTTTTTTGAGCAAGATGATGAGGTTAAAAAGGCTTTTTACACTAGAGATTATGCTAATAAAAAGGTTATTTATAATAGTAACTTTGATTTGTTTAGTGGTCCGGCTACAAATTGGAGGGATAGTTTGCATTGTTTCATGGCTCCTTATGCTCCCAATTATGAAGATTTACCCGACATTTGCAGGTGTTTTTCTCTCTTACAACTTACTTATTCTTACACTTCAGTTCTCGTTTTTGGTTTTTAGTTTTCCATTATCTTATCTAACCCATATTCAGTATGCACCGTGCACTCATTGCAGAGTTTTGTTTACACCGCATAATAATGCACAACTTGTAAAAAAAAACACGTAATTAGTAATAATTTAGTATTTATGAATAAAAAAACTCAATTATGAATTACTTCTTGTTGCTTGTTCTAGTGGAGTAGTTAATATGCAAATAATCAGTTGCAAGTATCAAGTATGAAATGTACATAAACATGGATTGCGACCACCATGAAAATGAAACACAAACATCTTCCCATTCACAATTGTGCACCTTCCAACTACTATAGAAATCGGAAATCAAAACATCATTTTGTCGACAATTAGTGTGACGTGTATAAATCCCGTATTA
>JBBYHQ010157175.1:0-26206 GCA_038382645.1 Spergularia azorica
TGTTTGACTTCGTTGGGGGAAGCCGATGAGGTGTCTGTTTGATTTCGTGGGTTGATCACTAGAGCATTGACTGTTTGGCCGCAAAATTTCTCCATTTTACTCTCTTTGATTGCCACATGGAATTAGTTTTGCTTGCCTTTTAATAGTTCTATATAGATAGATAAATTCATAATATGATTTGAGATGAGTAAAAACTATAATAATACCGATACTAGTATTATTGGTGATGTAGGAAGTATTTAACGCTTAATTTTGTTTGTTATTAGACGTGTGATTTGTGGACTTTGATATCATGTTAGAATTGCGGTTCTTACTTTTTAGGATGTGATTAAAGCCATAAAAACGATAAACTTTCTTTAATTTCTTTCTGAACCGAAGTGATTGACTTTCAGCAAAGCTTTAAGCGAAGTCCTCGGATTGAACTACTAAGTTTACGGTATTCAAAGTCTAAGATGATACTCATCACTACTTTAGTTTTTGCGAAGTCCTGTTACATGTAACATGATTCTTGAATTTAGCGAGTACACCACATTGATTATTATTTCATTTTAGTCGAGGAGACAAAGACCATATCAATACATTATGGTGTTGTAATAAACATCATGCGGAGTATTGATTATTGATAATACTCTAATGTTAAACTTGTCTAATGAGTCGCGCAAGATAATTAAGGATTCAACTAATTCAAGTTTGCTTCCAACCAAGTTTTGATAATCTAACGGCGCATTAGTGAATTCGTAAGTGCTAACATCGTAAAGCGTTAGAAATGTCACAATGCACAATGGAGCACAAGACATAGTCTCTTTCAAAAATAGTTACATACTTATTACGTCGTCAATCACCTGTCCTCAAACATACTACATAATACGCATTTCACCATATAATACCACCGAATTCAATACTCCGTATTAGAGAACTAAGGTGAAAGAAATCTCATTTTTTTTTGTCCGCCAACACCGAAACTATGCGCCGAGTGCATATTGACTTAACAAATTCCATACCCCGCATACTCCTAAACGGATTAGTATCCGACTATCCATTAATGAATTTCCAATTGAGATTTCTACATACAATAAGGACTCAAACTCGAGACGATTTTTAATCATCACAAACTAGAGAAAAGTAATAAATGTCCGAGGTAGACTAAGGTCGTAATAATTACCCATGGACAAATAAGCAAAACTTAAAAAAGTACGAAACTTGATCTAGAAATCCCAATTCCAATCCTCCGAATGTATGTCCTTCAATCTACGATTCCCCACCACACTTCCTCCCCACTCTTTCCCTCTCTCCTCTCTCTTCTCTCTTCCCTCTTCTCACACAAGATACTCCACAAGTCCTTATCAAATGCCAAGTAATCTTATAAGCTAACATTTCCAATTATTTAGTACTTTTCTTGTGGTCGGTTTTTCTAATGTATGACCATAGAGCACATGTTAAAAGCTTAATTTCGTTACGTAATTAAGTAAGATACCCATTTCGTTGATAAATTGGGAAGAATATCATTTACGTAAGGATAAAAACAGACTTTTATCATGTGTCATGTGGACAGACGTTAGAAAAACCGTGTTGCGAAAATTATTTTGTTTTTGGGTGTGTCAGCTTCAGTCAAATTCACCTTTCATGCTTACCAGCTCATACATGCCCAACTTTCCTTCTATTCTCTATATTTTCTAACATAAAAGATTAAAAGTATTAGACTTTTCTAGTTTCCCAAGTATTTTTATTTCTTCTTATTTTTGATTATTTTCCATAAATATTGAGTCTTGAATTATCAAATGTTCAACAACAACCAAATTTTAGGTAGAATATACATACATTTTTTGTGGGTCCTCTGATTTTTTTGGTGGATTTTATGTTTTTAGCACAAAAAAATGTCAACAACAACAATATAAAGAACGTGGCTTACGAATTCTAGCACCATTTGCAATTGTAAGTTAGTTTTTTCTCCACTACTTATCTCTTTTGTCTGTACTGTTTCCCAATTGAACTTGATAATAACTGTTACTTTGTTCTGTGTTTTATTGTTTTATTGTTTTTTTGGGAGTTTTGTTTGTATGAGAGTGTGAAAATTATTGGGTGAGTAAAAAGTTGAATTTTTCATCTGGGTTTGTGATTTTTGGATCTAATATAACAGGTAATTCATCAAAGTTTTGATCTTTTTGTTTAGAATGTGTGTGAATTGGGTGTTTTCCAAGCAGTTTTTACTTTTTTTTTACCATGTAATTGGGTGTGAATTTCTGTGTTTTTTTTACCTGCTTTTGTTGAATGATGATGTAGATTCTTGTATAAATTATGAGAATATTTGATGTTATATGTATGAAATGTGTAAATTATAGCATTGTTTTAATCAAATTTTTGTCATGTAGTTGTGTTTCTTAAGCTTTACTTCAGTTGCTGTAATTATTGATAGTAAAAAAAAAATTGATCTTTTTGATTGCTCAACAATTACTGTTACTTTGACAGTCTTCTGCAGTGACCAAGGGTTTTGTGTAATATGGGATTTCTGCAAAAATGCTGTTTTTTTTTTCTTCATCTACAGTAAATATTGGTTCTGCAGGAAATTCTGAGGTTTTCCATGGTTAAAAGAGATTTTGTTGTTCTTTAGTTTGGTCCTTTGTTTCATCTAATAATTTACGTTTGGTTTGAATACGTGAGAGGAACTCGAATCAAAGGTAAATAATTCGATGAATCGGAGGGAGTAGTTTACTCACTGAATGATTTATGTTCTGAGTTCTGACCACATTTTATTTTGACTTGAATTAGCTGCTGATTGTAATGGGGGCTAATGGCCCATTGTTGCTGTAAAGTATGAGAACTGTATAATATATGATTTACATCTTGCATGTGTGGTCAACCAAATGGGTTGAAATAATCATACTTTGAGGCCTACTTATTGTTAATTTTGCAAAAAAAATGGATTGCATTACCTTATGATTTTAGTTTGTCCCCTGATCTTACATTATACATATAAATCAGCCTGCTCAGTACTTTATGAGCAATTGATTGCATTGTTTTTCTGAACATTGTTGTCTTTGATTCCTCTTCTATGTGGCCCCATGTTAGTAAACATATTACTCTAGTAACTTGTCTGAAATTGTTGATGAATTCTCTTAAATTTTAGTAGCGTTCATCAATTTACTATCATGATGGGCCAGTTTTTTCATGGTTTTCTCCGAAAATGAGGTACTTGATCATGTCTGCATCCTGATAATTCTTTTTGTTGTTTTGCCATCTCTGTTGTTTCAAAACAACAGTTTTACTGTTTCGCTTCAGTCACTTGTTTGCAAGTTTTACTGTCTAGCTCTTGCTGTCTGTGGTCACTGTGAGGGGATTCTGAAAGCTGTACTTATGTTGGTCATCTGTATTCAGCTTTAGTGCTCCGGGGTTTCTCGTACCTGATTGTAGTTTTATCCTTCAGGTTGTCTATTCACTGATGCATCAAACTCTTCTGCGTTCCAGGAGACCTTGGGAGTAAACGTAGCCACATAAGACACGAGGCATAAATTGTTTGTTGATTGCTACAAAGGGGATTTGGTGAAGTTGGATTGAGGGGTGTATTTCTTGTTCGCGTATGAATTGCACTGATTGACATTGAGCATGGGCAACAAATATCCTGACAGACAAAAAGATGATGAGAATGAAAAAGGTGTAATCTGTAGCTCCGAGAAGAGCCATAAATTAGTTGATCATCGTGATTTAAGCATTTCCGATTTGAAAGAATGGACCTTGGCTAAAGGTGGGAAACCAGGCAGGACACTTGTTTTGAAGCTGGTGCACTCTGAAACTAGTGAAAAATGGGTTCAGGAGCTTTTCCTTAAACGATCGCATGGTCTGGGCATTGGCATTCCAAAACAGCTGATAAGTTTAGAAGAGAAGTATTTAAAGCGATGCTTGGAACTTATACAGGTGAATGCACTGCAAGGGGCCACTTGCGCAAGGTCTGTAAACCTGAGTCACTTGTATATGGGATTTGGGTCTGATTGTACAAACTTTGTGGAAAGGAACTCACTTGTGCCAAAGTTTGCAATCGACTATCCAGTGGCTGTTGGGACTGGAGACTTAGTTTTAGGTTCTGAGGATGAAGGGATTGTTGGATCTATTATGGGAAGCAATAGCATGATGAGCATATTGAATAATCCTTTGTTTCAGAGACTTGGGATCTCAGACCATGATGGAAGGCTTGGTGGAACAAAGTTATTTGAAAATAAAAGATCCATCCCTTCTGATTACCAGGGCTCTCCTGGTCGATTTACAATGAGCCCCTCTCGGGAACTGGGGAATGAGACCCCATCTCTTAAGAATCGAGGGTATACTTCTGATTCTGTACAGAGAAGTCCAATTTCTGAATCAAATGAGGCTTTTCTCGCAGATCAGTCTCGTGCATCTTCTTCCTCTCAAGGAATGCTTCAGTGTACGTGGGACAAAGGACTTCCACATTTTACGTTCTCATTGGACGATGAGAAAGAACTTTACGTAGCCAATGCAGGGAGAGCTGAGGTAATCCATGAGAAGGCACTGGATTACGTCTATTCTTTTCATTTTAAAGCCAGTGGTCAGAAGTTATCTGATATTTCTGGTATTGAGTCTGATCTGATAGGGAAGATGAGGGTCTCATCATCCTTTTCGCTGTGCTTAGGCAATTCTAAAGTCGTGGAAACTGAATTTTTTCTCGTTGGTACAAACGATAATGCAAGAGAGATTCACACCTTGAGTCGAAATGGCAGGCGGAGTAGGAAATTATCAAAGGTAATGGACATGTTTAAGCCCGGTCATTCAGTCAAGCATCGAACCCCCTCCACATTTGGTGGTTCAAGTGCTATTCCTGAAGATCTTTCTGAAGATAGGGCCATAGCATCATTCTGCAATGGAAATCTAGAATGCAGGCCTGATCTTTCCGAAAATGATTTCCTTCCAAATTCTGAACTTGCCGCAATAGTGGTGAAAGATCATATTCAAGATGAGGATCATCAGCAGGAAGAAGTTGGAGGCTGGGGCCTCAAATTTCTTAAGAAAGCTAGGGTGAAGCCAACTGTTGATCCATCAGATCATGTCTCTGCGCCTTCTGAATGTTGTCAACGTAATGCTGGCAATTGTTCTACGAGCATGGATATAATTGTACCTGCAGGTCCTCATGGTAGGCCAAGAACTAGGGACGGCGGTCCTTCTAGTCTTGTAGAGAGATGGAGATCTAGTGGACACTGTGATTGTGGCGGTTGGGATATCGGCTGTCCTCTGAAGATACTCAAGGCAAGGCCAAGGAGTGAACAGGGTTGGCCAAATTTCGAATCACATGAGGACTGTAAATCGTTTGATATGTTCACTGAGGTATGCTTTAAAGCAATTAGTTTCCCTCTGCACATTTTGTGCTTTATTTTGTCATGCATAAGATTAATTTCATACTATTGCACTATTATTGTATTAGTCAACGATGCAGCTGACGCCACAACACACGCCTGGCACTAGATCAGAATGTTTAATAGTCCATTAGTCCGTATGAACTATGAAGTATGGTTGAACTTCAGTGGCTCCTATAATCTTCCTGTGGATTATGATATGATTAATGTGTAGTTATGTTCTTCAAGGGTTGCAATTTTTGCAAACTTGTAATCGGGGGATGGTGTAGTTTTCGTGCCCATGTCCTAAATGCGATTATCATTTCTCTTAATTATTTTCAGTCTATTCATGACCCATATCTGAGATACTGAGATGGGACTATGCTAGTATGATAGTATCTATATGCATGACTTGCAAATGTGTTTCGCTTGATCCTTTTGTGTCATTTTATACTCATTGGCCGTTATGAAACCTGCGTTCTATCATCAGTTATAACTTACAGTATACACTAAGCAATAACAGCATCAATACAGCTAAAAATGACATTACAATATTACATTGTGCAGGGCTCAGAGCAAGGCACACCTACGATCAAAATGGTGTACATACGCGATGGTCTATATTTCATCAGTTTTCAGCCTTCACTGCTGTCAGCTCTGCAGTGTTTTGGCATTGCAGTGGCAACAATTCATTCTAAAAGTCCAAGCCTTCGACCGAAGCATGTACAGGACTGATGTAGTGAGACGATCATCGACAACGTAACATTGCAAACTTTTTGTTCAGATTAGGATTAGGAATATGTATGTGTGTTTATAACAGTGGCAAAGCCATATTTAGGTTGATTATACACAATTCTTTTGTACTGAGTAGTGTTTAGTAGTGTTTGGCCTGTTTGTTAAAGCCTGTACATCAATAGGGTTTGATGGAGTAGTTAATTATTTGCGATATTGTTTATGTTAGATATCACAAAGTCTCATATGAGACGATAAATCTCTGGCTTTTTGTCGAAGGTTGTCAAAAGGTCTTGTAATGGCTTGTTTCATTGCCAAAACTATTGAACTTTTGATTAAGGATTTGTTTTTTTTTCTTTGAACGAGATGAAGTGAAGTTTTTTTATGCTTACAAGATACAACTTACAAGTAGAAGATTAAACCATTAAAGATCCCGAGATCGTCCGATCAGTTGGTTTAGCGTACTCGTGTGGATTGCAAGTTTGTAGGGTGTGCAAGTGTGTTCAAGATAATCGGCCGGCAAAGCATTTCATACTACTTGAACCTTTAATCATGTTATCGTGTTGACCCGTCTATAATATGTTTCAAGAAATATGAATAGTCAATACAAACCACGTGTGACGTGTCATGATGTGATGTTTCGCTCATATCGTGTCATGTGATCTTGTTATGTTAACTACGACTTTTACACCAAAGCCTATAGCACTAGAGATCATAGTGTGTTTAGTTCAATTTAACAATTGAAGAGATGAACGGCCAAGCTCCTCAACTGTTTCTGTAACCTAGAAGTTGAAAACTGGCCAGACAGAGTCATAAAACATAGAGTAACGATTTTAAAAATCTTATTATTAGAAAAAATAAATAAAAAGAATTAAAAAAATGTGATAATGGAGGACAAAATCGTCATTTTGATTTCTCGAGTGTAAGCGGAAACCCTAAAGTTAAGCAGAGGCGTATAAATACGACTCGTAAACCCTAGACGCAGCTCTTTCTTCATTTCTCTCTCCTCTCTCTTCTTTGGCCGCCAAAAATGTCGAAGCGAGGTAAAATTCTATCTTCCTCTTCACGCTTTATTATCCTTCATGATTACGCTCCCAAAATCTATGTAATTACTTTCCCCATTTTTACCGATTTGTAATCCTTTGTGTTTCAATTGAATGATTTCTGTTGATTTTGTCACTTGCTAGAATTATTAGGGGTTTTTCCCCCAATTTTTGGGGTTTATTTGATGATTGTTATGCTGGGTTTGCAATGAAAATGCATGTTTTTATGTTAGAATTTGTGAAAGTTGTAGCCTTTTCTGTTGTGTTGTATTGTATTAGAAGATTAAACATTAAAGATGAGAAATTTCAGAAATTTGGGGATTTTTTTTATTTCTAGGGTTTATATAAAGGTGTGATCCGAGTAGAAATTATTGTGATTCAATAGAATTTGATGGATAGTTTGTTCTAGAGCCAATTTGCGGAGTTTTACGAATGGTTTGATTGATTGATTGAGCTGATATGTGCACATGATGGGTGATTTATCGATACCCGATAATCGTTCTATTAGGGAGGGGTATGAAGTATTTGATGTGTCACGGGGGAGTGCGTAAATGGGAAGCTTTTTTTATGGTTGAGGTTGGTTTGTTGTAAATTTATGCGAAGCTCCCTTTCCTTGTTGAATGTTGATCGGTGTATGTTTTACGGTGTGGGCAGTGTAAGCATAGTTCTTCGAAGTATTTACGATCCGAGTAGATGATAAATGAACTCTTGTAATGATTATTTATAAATACTTGTGTAATTGTCCTGTTCATGAGAGGACGGTGATTCGGGTCTGGAATTGGAAGTTTTATTGATGGTTTAGGACTTTAGGTTGCTTTGTTGTAAGTTTTCGCGAAACTACTTTGTCGAGACTGGAATGGGGAGTTTCAGTGATGGGTTAGCTACCTTTCCTTCGTGAATGTTGATTGGTGTATGTTGACGTTGTGGGCCGTATAGCCTATAGGCGTAGTTCTTCAAAGTATTCCTGACTAGTAGATGAGCTTAAAAATGAACTCTTGCATTTTGGTTCAGATCGTCGAAGTATTTCTGCCTTAATGTCCTCTTGTAAGTTATTTATTAAACCTTTTGTTTCTGTGGTGTTTGTTTTGGGTGTTGTCAGGACGCGGAGGAAGTGCTGGTAACAAGTTCAGGATGTCACTGGGTCTTCCAGTGGCAGCCACTGTGAACTGTGCTGATAACACTGGAGCTAAGAACTTGTACATCATCTCAGTCAAGGGAATCAAGGGTAGGCTTAACAGGTTGCCCTCTGCTTGTGCTGGTGACATGGTCATGGCCACTGTCAAGAAGGGTAAGCCTGATCTCCGTAAGAAGGTCATGCCTGCTGTCATCGTGAGGCAGCGCAAGCCATGGCGCCGAAAGGACGGTGTCTTCATGTACTTCGAAGGTATCTACTTTTGATTCCTTATTCTTGTTCTTACTCTTCGATGTAAACATAAATGTCCTTGTCTTCTTTATATGTCCCTCTTATTTCGAGTGGTGTATTTTAGCATTAATCTGCCAGAAGACGTTAAAATATATGCATTGTGACAGTCTCTTCTGTTATGTTTTATTTTTGCTTTTAATTTTTTCATCAATTGAACATTTGTAATATGGTAATATCAAGCAGGCTTACTAGTTAAAACACGTAGATCTTTAGGTGTCCTGAATATTAATGGTTCCCTTCATTTGTGCTCATCTCTGTAGTTATTTCTTTCAGAGCTGTAGTTTATCATTGATTTTTATTTTGGCGTCCTCATCATTTCAACATGTGCCTATTTTGCAGATAATGCTGGTGTCATTGTCAATCCAAAGGGTGAAATGAAAGGTAAATAGCACACTCAACTCTAAGCTCTTGCTATTCCTTCTATGTGAGTACAAGTACAGATGTTTTTAACTTTGTTCCTGGCGTCAGTTTTGTTGTTTCAGCCCTGACTTTGCTCTGTATATGCACACGCTAAGGCCTGTGTTAGTGGCTTCACTAGTCATTCGTGTGATCGTGTTTTCGCAAGTCGACCATTGTCGAGTCTAAAGAACTGTTTAACTCCCAAAAAGCTCATATGGCCTCGTATAGTTTAGGTTAGATAGATCATTACATATAATTAACATGAAAGTCGTCATTGGTAGTCTTCTTGATTCAGCCCTGACTTAACTCTGT
The DNA here is from genome assembly GCA_038382645.1 of Spergularia azorica. NCBI lineage: Eukaryota > Viridiplantae > Streptophyta > Magnoliopsida > Caryophyllales > Caryophyllaceae > Spergularia > Spergularia azorica. Next base: position 9,246 of record JBBYHQ010157175.1, read on the forward strand.
AAATGCACACACTAAGTCCTGTGTTATTGTCTTGCACTTGTCATTCATGTTATCTAGTGTTCCCAAAGCGATCATTGTCATGTCTAAAGAACTGTTAACCTCCCAAAAATCTCCTATATCTTTATGTAATGCCTAATGATAATTTAGGTAAACATAGATCAATACATCAGTTAAACATGAAAATGTTCATTTGTAAACTTTGAACTGGAGACAGAAGCAATTGTTTCTTTTGTTTTGCGGCCTTTCTGTTGAGCGAAAATTTCATTGGGGCTCCAATGCTGACCTTGTCTATTATGATGTTTCAGGATCTGCAATCACTGGTCCCATTGCTAAGGAGTGTGCTGATCTATGGCCAAGAATTGCAAGTGCTGCCAACGCAATCGTCTAAGAGAACGAGTACTTCAGATTAGAGTCTTGAGTGTTTAATTTTGATATAGATGCTGGATGCTTGTAGTTTAATGAATTGGGTACATGGTTTAGGACATATCAACGCAGTCTGTGTTTCCAGATTATCTATGTTTGGCATGTTGAATGCCCATTGTCTTTCGGATATTCTGCGTGTGATTTTAATCAGATACCCGTTTTGGTGTTTAGACAAATCCATTTTTTTAAGCTTGTTAATGTGTGTATCACATTTCGAGCCATTCTTGCTATCCGGTGATTCTAATTGTTACCCTTGTCTAATTTAAACAAGGCATCAGCTCTGCGGTACCTAGTTTCCGGGAAGGCTATTGGGTGACAGGCCGATTGCTGTTCAACGAATGCATTTGGTATCTTTGTTTGTAACTGTCATTGAGGACTCAGTTTTGTTAACATATGAACATAGGGTTAAAGAGCTCTCTTCAACAATTTCTTAATGCGGGCGTATGTTTGCGAAGTACCAAACTTCCAATGCCTAAGAGCTAATTAGCCGTGGGCTTGGGCTCTACGCCTCTATATACAAGCGTCTTTCACGAGTGCGTCTCAACTCTTTAAGTTTAACGCACTTGTGTTGTTTGCAATGTATTATGTGCGTCGAGTTTTTATGTTTGACGGTCTCACATTAAATGTTATCACATTGACCTGTCTATAAAACATGTCGAGAATTCTCAGTCCTAACAGCTAATATGATGTCAAATGTAATAGTTTATGAAACTAGTTGAAGTATTTCATCAATCGCATGTAAATTTGCCACATCTTTTCTTCTTACATACTCGTAAAAAGTTGTGGATGTAAGAATTTCGATAATCCCTTTTTTTTCTTGCAGGGGAGGTGAAAAAAAAAAGACATTTGTAAATAGTGATAGTAAAAGACTATAACGTTGCCCTTTTTTAAAAAAAAAAAATGTAAAGGGCAAAATCGTCATTTGCAGAATACCAAGAGCTGTGCTGTGCAGCAGTGGCATATAAAGTCCACTAAAAAACCCTAACTATAGCTCTTTCACAATTTCTCTTTCCTCTGGCCGCCAAAAATGTCGAAACGAGGTAAAATCCTTCTTCTTCCTCTTTACGCTTTGTTCTTCTCGATTACGCTATCGAAATCATGTTTGATCTCAGTCTATTGTTCCTGATATGTAATCGTTTGTGTGTTCTATTGCATTGTTTTTATTGATTCTGGCACTTGCTGAAATTTTTCAATGATATATAGCAAGGATTATTCGGGTTTTTCCCCCCAAATTCTTGTGAATTCGAATGAAAATGCAGATTTTAATGTACCCATTTTCTGAATCTTGTGGCTTTTCTGTTGTGTTGTATTGTATTAGAAGATTTAAGATTAATGATGAGCGATGAGAAAGAGCAGTAATTTGGGAATAGTTTTAATACTTCTAGGGTTTATTTGGAGGTGTGATCCGACTAAAAAATTTCGTGATTTAATAGAAATTGATGGGTTTTGATTGATTATGTTGGTTCCGGAATACCAATAAGTAGGTAGCTGTTTTTGGACCCAATCAATTGAGCTTTATGAATAGTTTGATTGAGCGGATATTTGCCCTGGAATGATTTATTGAGGGCCGGTAATCGTCGTGTTATTTTGTGGAATGAGAAACGATCTGATATGAGTCGAAGGATTGCGTGTAATGGGAGGTCTTATTGTTGGTTGAGGTTCGTTTTTTGTAAATTCGTGTGAAGCTGCTAGTGTATGTTTGACAGTGTAGACATACAGTTCTACGTAGTAAGAAATGAATACTTGCGCTGTAGGCATAGTTAAGTCATGGTCTTATTTGTTGGAAGGATTGCGTGGAATGAGAGGTCTTATTGTTGGTTGGAGTTCCGTTCTTGTAAATTCGCGTGAAACTGCTAGTGTATATATGACAGTGTAGATATGCTGTTCCTCTTAAGTATTTATGTCCCGTGGATTATATAAGGAATGAACACTTGCGCTGTAGGCTTAGTTAAGCGCAAGTGTTGATTTTGTGTAGAGTGGATAAGTAGTGATCTCTTGTAATGGTTTGTTACTGAACATATGGTTATTGTGGTTTTTGTTGTGGGTGTTGTCAGGACGCGGAGGAAGTGCTGGTAACAAATTCAGGATGTCGCTGGGTCTTCCAGTGGCAGCCACTGTGAACTGTGCTGATAACACCGGGGCTAAGAACTTGTACATCATCTCCGTCAAGGGAATCAAGGGTAGGCTTAACAGATTGCCCTCTGCTTGTGCTGGTGATATGGTCATGGCCACTGTCAAGAAGGGTAAGCCTGATCTCCGTAAGAAGGTCATGCCTGCTGTCATCGTGAGGCAACGCAAGCCATGGCGCCGAAAGGATGGTGTCTTCATGTACTTTGAAGGTATCTACTTTTGATTCCCCACTCTTGTTCCATCCTTGATGTTCTTATGACGTTGCTTGTGTTATTCACATGTTCCTCTTTTATCTACTTCTGGTTGGTGCATTGTAGTCAATCCTCACTAATCTGCCACGAGACCTAAAAATTTATGCAATTTGATAGTCACTTTCCTTCTGTTCTATTCTAGCTCATACCGTTTCAACAATTAAAAATCTGTATTGTGTAATTTGGGGGAGACTTGCGAGTGTGCTAACAAGTTAAAACACGCAGCCGGTAGATGTGTAGGAGTCATGCATGCTGAATGCTAATGGATCCTGTCATTCGTTCTCAACTCTGCCTTTCTTCCTGTGCTGTGATTTATTCGTGATTGTTATTTTGACTTCACGAATGTAGGAAATTCTCATCATTTCAACATTTGTCGATTTTGCAGATAATGCTGGTGTCATCGTCAATCCAAAGGGTGAAATGAAAGGTAATTTATGCTCACTTTCAGTTTTTACGATTCCTGATATGTGAGTAAAGGTGCTTGAATTTTGTTTTTGGCATGAATCCTCCTGATGCAGTCACTAATGGCTGTCTTTGTGTGTAATTGAAAATTTTGAATTGGCACTAGTCATTCATGTTATCTAGTGTTCCTAGACCAATCATTATCATGTCTAAAGTACTTTTAACCTCCGAAAGAGCTCATACTATAACTTCATATAACTCCTTGAAATAGATTTCATAGATCAGTACATCGATCAATGTGCAATTAGTCGTTATTGGCACCTCTGAACTGGAGGCATTGGTGTTCTGTTACCTGCGTTCTTTATGGTGAGACAAATTCTCTTTGAAGCCCTAATAATGACCGTTTTTATGTTGACATTTCAGGATCTGCAATCACTGGTCCCATCGCAAAGGAGTGTGCTGATCTATGGCCAAGAATTGCAAGCGCTGCCAATGCCATTGTCTGAAAAGATCCCTATCAGAGATGTCTCAGTTTTGATTTCGATATAGATGCCAAATGCTTGTAGTTTGATGAGTTCTCTATATGGTTTAGTGCATGAACTCAGTATGTGTTTCCAGATTATCTATGGTAGACATATTTGAGGCTCTTTATCTTTTGGATATCTCCCGTGTGATATTAATCACATTCCTGTTTCGCTGTTTTGACAAATCTGTGTGGATTAGCCTGTTATTACGAGGTTCTATTCATTTCTGGGCATTCTTGCCACAGCTCGACACTAACAGTGACTACTTGTCAAAAGTAAGAACTTTACCCAGCCAGCATAGCAGTAACCTACTCTGTAGTTCTCGAAAAGAAATTGGTTGACATGATTACGAATTAGATTAAGCTCTTCCTTTGCTGGTTCTCATCGTGGTCGTATGTGACGGATTCGTGTTGAGCGTCGTAAACCATGAAATGTTGGCGTTGGTTTACAAGAAATACGATATTGCGACGCTCGCATTGTTACCAATAACAGAGGTCCTTTTCATCCTCATTTTGTTACCGTAATAGTGTAAACAGAGGTATCATTGCCAAGTGCTTTGAATTTTGAACGAGGATTCGCTAGGATACTTGCAATGTTGAAGGTTACCAATTCACTTGCGTGGTTTGCAAATCTATTACGTGTGTTGAAGTACTATATTCGACAAAAGTACACTGCGAATTTTTTTGTTGAGAATTCTCAATACTAACCTGTAATATCACCTCATGTTGCCGGCATTGAGTTAATAGTGTCGCGTGTGGTGTAGATGTGCTATGCTTTGCTAGGCCAATTTTGAATCAAACCGTGCTTTAAAATTCATTTCTCACTTTGGTTCACGAAACAAGTTGAAAACATCGTATGTCATTTGTGAAGATTTATACCCGTGAGCTAATAGATTAATTTTCATCTTTTGGGTAAAAAAACATTTGTTCGAAAAAAAAAAAAAAAAAAAAGAATAAAAAAAGTGATGACGGAGGACAAAATCGTCATTTCGAATTTTTAGTGTGTAAGCAGAAACCCTAGAAAGCAGAGGTGCATAAATCCCCTTCAAAAGCCCAAATTCTCTGTTCTTTCATCATTTTTCTCTCCTCTCTCTTTTCAGGCCGCCGAAAATGTCGAAACGAGGTAAACTCATCTTCCTCTTTACGCTTCCTTCTTCTCGATTATACTCGCAAAATCCCAAATTCTGAGAACCCATCTTTGCTGATATGTTGTACATTGTGCTTCTATTACACGCTTTCTGTTGATTTTTGGTACCTTTTCTGATATTTTTGTGTGATATATAGCAATAATTATTAGGGTTCATTTTCCAATTTACTGTGTTTTATTGGATGATTGTTATTCTGGGTTTGAATCAAAATGCTGTCTTTTTATGTTTCATTTCCGAAATTTTGTGGGTTTATCTTGTATATTGTAGTAGAAGCTAATGCTGAGAAGAAACAATGAATTGGGAATATTGTGTTGTTAGGGTTCATCTAGTTGTGGGATCAGACCAGAAATTTTCATGATTAAATTGAAGTTGAGGGTTTTGAATGATTGTATTAAAGTTATCATCTTTAAGCCAATAGCCTAGGTTTATGAATTGTTTGATTGAGCTGATATGTGCTTGGATGAATTTGTAGACGCCCGATAATCGTCCTGTAGTTGAGGGGGGTGACAAATTGTCTTATATGTGTCGAGGGAGTGCGTGGAATGGGATGAGTTATTGGTTGTTTTGTTGTATATTTGTGTGTTTCCTTGTTGAATGTTGATTTGTGTATCGTTTCTTTGGTGAATATTGATTAATATATCGTTTCCTTGGTGTATATTTGGCGGTGTGGGCATTGTAGTAGTAGTTCGTTATGATATTTCTCGGATAGATTCGAGAAGACATGAACTGTTACTTTGTAGGGATAGTTTTTTGAAATTATTTGCAAGTAGATTAGTTAAGAAATGAACAGTTGCATTTTAGGCACAGTTATCCGAAGTGTATATGATGAGTAGAAGTGAAATGATCTCTTGTAATGGCTGTTGATTGAACCTTTTGTTGCTTTGGTGTTTCTTTTTGGTGTTGTCAGGACGTGGAGGAAGCGCTGGTAACAAGTTCAGGATGTCGCTGGGTCTCCCAGTGGCAGCTACTGTGAACTGTGCTGATAACACCGGGGCTAAGAACTTGTACATCATCTCAGTCAAGGGAATCAAGGGTAGGCTTAACAGGTTGCCCTCTGCTTGTGCTGGTGACATGGTCATGGCCACTGTCAAGAAGGGTAAGCCTGATCTCCGTAAGAAGGTCATGCCTGCTGTCATTGTGAGGCAGCGCAAGCCATGGCGCCGAAAGGACGGTGTCTTCATGTACTTTGAAGGTATCTACATTTGATTGCCTGCTCTTGTTCCATCGTTGATGTTTTGTAGTCTATCTTCCATCATCTGCCATGCATGAAAATTTATGCATTAAGAGTGTGACTGTCTTTTCCTTTCCTGTTCTTTTCTAGCTTGTCTTGGTTTCGACAATTGCAAATTTATAGTACGGTAATATGGGGGAGGGTTGTTAGCAGGCTAACAAAACATGTAGATCTTTAGAAGTCATGAATACGAATGGATCCTATCATACGTGCTCAACTCCTTCTTTCAGTGCTATAGTTTAGTACTGATCCTTATATTGAACGTGTCTTGATTTCCCGCTCTTGTTCTTTCTTTGATGTAGACATGATGTTCCTTCTGATACACGTACCTTTATTTGCTTCTGGTTGGTGTAAGTAGTCAGTCGTTATTGGTCTGATGGGACAAGAAAACTTACGTTGTGTCACACTCTTTCCTCTTCTGTTCTACTCTAGCTTGATATCGTTTCGGCTATTTTAGATTTGTAATATGTTAATATGGGGCGGGTTGTAAGCAGGCTGACAAGCTAAAACACGTAGTTCTCTAGGAGTTATGATTATTGATGGATTGCATCATTCGTGCTCAACTCTGCAGTTCTTTCTTTCAGTGCTGTAGTCATGACATTTTTCACGGCATTCTCATGATTTCAACATTTGTCGATTTTTCAGATAATGCTGGTGTCATCGTCAATCCAAAGGGTGAAATGAAAGGTAATTCTTGCTCTCAATTTCAATTCTTTGATATTCCTGGTATGTGAGTATAACAACAGGTGCTTAAGTTCTGTTCTTTGCATCAGTCTTCTTGATTCAGCCCTGAGTTTGCTCTCTACATGCCCTCTCTAAGGCCTGTCTTAGTGTCTTGCACTAGTCTTTCATATTATCTAGTGTTGCTAAACTGATCATTCGCATGGCTTAAGAACTTTTAACCTCCCAAAGAGCTCATATTATAACTTCTTTTAACACCTATCTTAATTTAGGTCATATAGATCAATACATTAATCAATATGATGTTAGTTGTCAATTGTTGATTCCGAACTGGAGTCGATGGTGTCTTGTCTTTCTTGGCCTGGTGTTGATCGTGGTTATAATGCTGTTTCAGGATCTGCCATCACCGGTCCCATTGCTAAAGAGTGTGCTGATCTATGGCCAAGAATCGCAAGTGCTGCCAATGCCATTGTCTAAGAAGAACCCCATCAGAGAGTAGTGTCTCAGTTTTGATTTCCATATAGATTCCAGATCCTTGTAGTTTGATGAATTGGCTATATATGGTTGAGGACATATTAACTCAGTCCGTGTTTCCAGATTATCTATATTGTAGGCATATTTGACATGATATCCCTTTATGTTGCGGATATTCTGCGAAGTGTGGTGTTAATCAGATGTGCGTTTTGGTGTTTAGACATATTTATCTGGTTTAGCCTGCTATTGTGAGCACCCCTTCATTTCTGCGCATTATTGCCTCGCTGTGTGACAGTGTCCCGTCCAATGCTAATCAAGTTGACGGCACAGCCAAGGCACATTTGATGTTTTATGTCATATTTCGGATGTTCTGGGACCAACTATGGTTATCAGATACCCGTCTGGGTTTGGCCTGTTTTCGGATGGGGCTCTTCGTTTCTGGGCGTTCTCGCCACAGCCTGACGTTAACACTCGCAGCGACTAATGTATAATCACTTACTCAGCTGTCAAGAATACTACTGCTTTCATGCCTCGCTATTCCACTTCTTTTTACCACTGTCAGTAACAGTGTTTTTCCTCGTAAATTTTCGCCTTTTTGACAATCAGGGTGAATTCGCTATGAAGTATATCTGAGATATCACTGGGAAATGTTCGTTCGTTTTTGCTACTACGTTTTACTGCGGTTTGCTAATCAAAGATGAACTTTATATATGCTCGCTCGGAAACTTCTGCGTTTGCAAAATGAGACACTGCTCTGCAGACTGCATAGTTGCTGTATACTAAACATAATACATCAGAACATTACCGTTCACCTATACATTGTTCTGTTTTCTGTTATAACAGCTCTAATACTACAGCATTATTTGACGAAACTGCGATAAGATGCAATACTACTGGTAACAAGTCTCTGAACTTCAGCTTTAGTACATTTTCCCCTCATATCCGATGTTCATCTTCGCACAGTACTCAAACAGGCTACCATCGAAACAGCGCCTGACTGCTTCTTTCGACAAGAACCCCTCGTCGTCCCTTGCCAGAATGTAGAGCACTCCCCACTCCAGCTTGCTTGCGATCCTGCAGGCAATGTACATGCCATGAGCGCAATTAAGAATCAGACATTCGAGACAGCATAGACAGTAAACCAAATTTACCGGCCAAATGGATCGAACGAAACTCGATTCCCCTCTGTCATGCTCCAAAGCTCTCCAAATGTCAGCTTATCAGGGACAGTTCGAGCGTACTTGCTGAACATGTTCTCCAAATGGGCGGGTGTGTACCTGCATTTTGCCTCATTATCAACACAATCACCTGTAACCTGACTAGTGAATTCGACTACAATGATTTATACGAAGCGATACCACGTAACAACTCTGTCTTACCTTCCTTCAGTGTCATATGTTCCAGAGTCGCTCCCGTGGTTGGAATGGTGTATGTTGTGTATGTAGATTGGGAACGTAGGAGACGGTAACCACCCCTAATTGCGCATACACGAGAACCCGAAATTTCAGTCATTAGTCCTTTCCAACAGAAACAAGCGAGTATCAATTCACTAGTTTAAGTACTTACATCAAGAGTGTACCAACTTAACGCAAGATGTATGACAATAGCCATAACAAAAGAAGCAATTGCGTTGAACCCGATCAATTTAAAACCTGTACCAAAAGACGCCAACAATTCATGCATGTCAGCCGATCCTAAATCATTTTAAAACTAAGACTTAGTGGGGTATGCAGACCATTACAGTCTACATATTATGTTTTCCACAATGTATTGAAAATCGCATGCATGTACGAGAAGTGATAATGTAATTACTAGTGAAAGTCTCCCAGGGGTAGATGACTCCATCGTCGTCTTGGTCGAAAAAGGCAACGTGTTGTTGAAGCACGCTCATTCCACGGTGGTGATGCCCCGGTGTTCCGTTAGGATGATCTGTGTCTGGCGCCGATAACGCTCTAGGCAGATCTTCACATGTTACAAGATAACCAAACAAGAACTATGTCAACTAATTGCATCGATCAACTGCTACTCTACACGATTATTATAAGTAGACGTACAAGGGCAAATTTAGCTCATTAATTATTCCATCATATGGAAAGACAAAAAATGTAGTGGATCTTTAGCTCAATCAAAATTGAAATTTCATGTTAGGCCTTAGCCTTCTAATCGATCAATCAAAACATATGTGGGAATAGTACGTGTCATACGGAGTACAACTCACTCCGTTTTATAGAATTCTTAAGATTAGAAGTATATTGCAAGAGTAACTCAAACCAAATGTTAATAATTCAAAGAATCGAAAATGGTAAATAAACAAGAAAGGAAAAGGAGATCGAAGAAACATACAAGGCTTAGGAAGAGAAACTTCCAAGTCAGTACTCACTTTACGCTCAATGGTCGCAGGCGCATACGGCGCCTCCGTAGCCATTGAATTCCTTGCCATCTCCGTACCCCCCGCCGCGCTGCGCGCCACCACGGTCGCCATCTCTCTGCCTCTATATGTATACTCTATAGTCTGAACGTTGAACTGATGAAGATCAGTTAGAAATTGCAAGCTACTCCTAGCTAGATAGTGTATGTAACAAGCTATAAGTTTGTATGGTAAGTTGAGTTTCGACTACGACGTAAGGATGTTCATAAGGACTTCATAAAAAGAAGAAATCGAGGAAAAGATGACAGGGTAGCATGGTACGTGTGTGTGTGACAAGCCATCGTGTCAAATTTCCTGGATTGCATGCAATTCTCTTTGCCTCTTTACTAGACATTTGGACTCTCTTACTTGTTTTTGCACTTTGAGGCTTGAAGAGTATGTGAGACGTTACTAAACACTTTCACACAATGACACAATTGTCGCTCTGTGAAAACTGAAAAGTAATGTTGGCTTAGCTTAGTAGTTACTCATATTTCATATTTCATAACATTTGATGTCCGTCTACGTATTAAAAGTTTAAAACTGGAAATATTGAGTTCGAAAACTACACTTGTTGCTTGAAGAGGTTTATATATATTGTGGTTATAAGTATTATCCATAGTGATCGTACTAGTTGAGACGCGAGTTACATGTTATAACAAGTTGTTGATTTTTTTTTTTAGTTGCACGGTTCAATTTATTCAAATTGGTACATTATCTCTAGAAAAACAATAATCCATTTTATGAGTCCATAATAAAAAACAAGTAAAAAAAAACTAGTTAAACTAGACTCGTTCCGAATCGTTTTCGGTTTTCAAATTTAATTGTTTTATTCCCCGAAATCCCAAATACCAAAACCTCTGAAATAAGTGATTTTTCAGTATTGAGTTGTCCGTTTTTCGCTATCTATATGACTATTATTACGAGTATGTATAGAACGATTGGAATAAATCGAGAACGATTGGACTATAATAGAAGTAATCAAAGCAAAACTAATCTCTTACCTTACTTACCGAAAAGTTTGTCCTAAATTAAAAATTTAATTCAATAAATGAAGAACGATTGGAATAAACCGAGAATCGTAGGTCAGTAACACCGAACGAGCCCTTGTCCTAATTCCTAAACACCCACTTACTTAAATGCCTGAGGCTTGTCGGAACTTCCAAGTAAAGCCCAACACCCAAACTCGAACAGCCCAAAATCAAACAAGTATCGTATCATATAAGTTTTACACCCGACTGTTTCTCCACTCCTCTTCTCACATTCTCTTCCCCTCTCTCGACAAGAATAATACATCGCCACAACAACCACAACAACCACCAATCCACCACCGTGAGGAGAGAGAAAATGGCGACGGAAGTATCGGCGGCGGCGACGGCGACGGCGGAGGTGAACGAGGTGGGAGCTGAAACAGTCAAACAACCGCATAAATTGGAGAGAAAGTGGGCTTTTTGGTATGATAATATATCAAAACCTAAACAAGGAGCTGCTTGGGGTTCTTCTCTTAAAAAAGCATATACTTTCGACACTGTTGAAGAGTTTTGGTGGTAATTTTCTTGGTTTTTAATTAGTTTTTATTTGATTTTTGGTGTTTTTTTGAACTGGGATTTGCTCAATTTGATTTGGGTATGTTGATTTTATGATTTTGGATGCGAAAGATTTGAGCTTTTTTTTATTTTATTTGTGGGTTTTATGAATTGGGTTTTGTTTTGTTTTGTGATAAGAATTTGGGGGTTTTCCCTGATTTTTAGGGTATACTTGATTGATTGATATATATTGGTTTTTATGAGCTGAGTAATGTTGAATTGATATCATTAGTTGCCTTAATTATAGTTTTGTGGTAAGAATTTGGGGGTTTCCCTAATTTTTAGGTAGTTTAGGGATGATTGGTTGATATATTGGTTTTTATGAGCTGAGTATTGTTGATTTGATATCATTAGTTGTGATAATTTGTTTAGTTGTTGTAGCTTGATGAATTTAGTATCGATTTTCGGCGATTTGTGGCATGGCGTTGTGAGGTTTTTTGTGGTGGGAATTACACTGAGTTGAGGTAATTATGGAGGATATTAGCTGGTTGAATGTTGTTGTACTACTGATTGTGCATATGGTTTATTACAAATCGAAAGATAATCGAAAGTTAGGGAGGTTTTTGTAGTGTAAATCACACTGGGTTGAGGTAGTTATGGAGGATATAGCTGGTTGAATGTTGTTGTACTAGGAATTATGCATATGATTTGTAAGAAATCAAAAGTTAATCGAAAGTTAGGTAGTTTTAGAAGAAGCTGTCAAGGGTTCTGTTGGCCTGCTGAGGTGTGTAGATGGAAGAACTTTAGTTTTGTGGATGCTCTTGGGTATTATTCCTGTTGATGTTCAGTTTTTCGGCTGGAATAGTGAAGTTTCAGTTTGTTGTGATTTTTTTGCAGTCTGTATGATCAGGTCTTCAAGCCCAGCAAGTTGATAACGAATGCCGATTTCCATTTGTTCAAGGCTGGAGTTGAACCAAAATGGGAAGATCCCGAGTGTGCCAATGGAGGCAAGTGGACTGTTGCTGCCAGCAGAAAGACTAACCTTGACAACATGTGGCTTGAAACTGTAATGTTCATAAGCAGATACATTCTTTGTTCCTGTTCATTGCAGTTATGGTTTGAGACTTTTGACAACTTATTGCTAGTTTGTTGCGTGACTCACTCAGTCGCCTAATCTTATATTGTTTTTGTTTATAGATGATGGCTTTAATTGGAGAACAATTTGATGAAGCTGAAGAGATATGTGGTGTGGTAGCTAGTGTGCGCCAGAGGGGTGACAAAGTTTCTCTGTGGACTAGGAACGCTGCGAATGAGGCTGTTCAGGTTTGTATTTTTCTTCTTTGATTTTCGTTGCTCTAAGTATTCCATGTTGAACTTGCTGTACACCTTAAGCAAATTTCTTTGGATATCATTTGGACTGGAGGATGAACCAGAATGCTTGGTCTCCTCTACTCTTCCCTCCTTAAGTGCTACAGTTAATGTGTAACATGGCTTACTTATGTTTTGGAATGACGGGCAAAATTAATTAATCATGTTGATCTGAAAAAAGACTAAACTGAGGTAGCCAGTAGGATAAGTGTTGAAGCATCCAATTTACAGCCCACTTTGTAGATATGGAACAGGCAGATCATGGGAAAGCACCTTAGGTTTCTCCCCCTATGGTTTGGAGCAGGGCGAATCTAGGATTTGGAATTGGGGGTACCCCCATCGTAAAATTTGGGGATTTTTGGATTGTTCTTCTAGTAGGTGGTAGCAATGAAGGTGGTGGTTATTGTACATGGAAAAAGAGTTAGAGGCCGAGATTTGGAAGGGGTAGAAATAGAGAATATGGTTTGGTGTCATGGAGGATTATTGATCCATGGTTCATTCCAAAGTATGGATGTTTGGGTCCTGTTCAAGGTAGAGATCAGAGATGACCCTGACCTCTGGAAAGGATTCTACTTTATTTCTCTGAGGCTTGAGATATCTGTTTTGTCATGGGGTAGCCGGTGTGGCATCATTGAAGTTGTGAGGCTTTACGTCTATTAATTCCTTGGCTTTGTTGCCTTTGCTAAAACTCTGCCGTATTCTTCCGCGTTCGATTTGATTTATTCTTTTTAACCTGCTGCTGAAATTAATATCTGAATTACCGATGGAATTATGGTATTAGTACTGGATTTTAGTATCTGACCTTTTGAACTCTTTATGTGGCAGATGGGCATAGGAAGGAAGTGGAAAGAGGTCATCGATTTCAGTGACAAAATCAACTACAGTTTTCATGTGAGTAGCGTACTTTGTATCCTTGTCCCTCTCCTATTAGGAATGTAATCGTGTGCTTTATTGCTTTAGTTCTTATTATCTCAAATATTACAGGACGATTCCCGACGGGAGAGATCAAGCAAAGGTCGATACAGTGTATGAGAACCTAGACCAAGGTGTTCGTGTTGATTCTCTGTGAGCAGCTTGCATTGATTGAGGGGAATTTTTGTTCTTTTACTTTACATTAGAATAGATTGCCCCTTCTGGCTGTTTGGTTTTGCATTTTTGTTGGGTACATGTTCCAGCACGGTGACACACTATTGCCATCATCATCTTATAAGTACTTGAACTCTGGCTTCAGAGCTCAGAATGATATGACTGTCCACCATTATGGTTTCTTTTCTGATATTTACGAGCTGTTGTATACTATATATTCAAGAGTTTGGTTATTTGCACTTTCAGAATTTTGGCTGTTAAAATGTCTTTTGTCTATGTTAGTTCTGTGACATGTTCCGCAGGACATTGGCACTTCATTGTGCAACTCGAATTAATATGCTTGCTAATAATGCATGCTGTTCTAGAGAAATAAGCTAGCTGTTTAGAAAATGAGCACCACCAAGGTGTTGCCTATGTTTGGGCATCGCTTATGGTGGCGTTTACAGAAGGCGTTGCCCTGCCCTTTGATCAGGATGGTTGCGAAAATTTGTGTGCAGGCTAGTGAGTAGTCAGCAGGGATATGCATCTCATGGACGCCATTTGATCGAGTAGGGGCATGGGTTTACACATGTTGCGCAATTGGATCTTAGAAGTGGTCTAAGTATGTCCATTTGCCATCCTAGATCTTTCTATTACTACAGATTCAGCCCCCCTCAGGATGAGAACAGAACACATAATTACAGGTCAGAATTTCAGGGTTTTTCTCTTCGCTTGCGCCCATTAAACCCGTACTTTTGGCTTAGATGGCAGGTTAGAAAGCGAGATACTTTGGGTTTAGAGGGCAGGTCCGAAGGCCGGGTTGAAGGCGGGTTTAGAGAGCAGGTTCGAAGACAGGACCGGTTGAAGGCGGGTTTAGAGGCGACGAGCTTACTACCAAGCTGTATTCATTATAGCCCCTCCACTTGGTGTAGAGATAGGGTGGAATGATTGGCAGATATTATCCTAGGACAAATCTGATTTTGTGGAGTAGAAAAACCTGACCATATCACTCCGAAACAAAACCCAAAAAAAAAGAGGGAAGAGTAAAGAAGAAGAATCAATGGACAAATACCACACAAAATCTCAAGTGTATAATCTACAAGAGTCAAGAGGACACCTACAACATGAATATGTATGTTTTACAATATGAATCTGAACATGCAACAGACCATATCTAGCTTCTGCTAAACAAATGTTTGTCATAACAAATTTTATCATGCAAGAAATCCTAGCTTTTCTCCGTTTTTCTTTGCCAATCGGATCAGTCCTTGTCTTTGTTTAGCATCCGCTCCAATCGACTTGCAAAATTCCGTGATCACCTACACGAAAATCGCTACTTTAACCACTAGACCAATTAACGAAATTTAAGGGTCGGGTAACATGAATCGTGAATAATACACTTAAAAAAGTTGCGTACCTGTGAATGAAGGGCAATTGCTTTCCCTCTAAGTTGGTTGAATCGTTTCTTGCCAACAATATCCCTAGTGACCATCACTATGGGTGCAAAAAGACCCTTCCCTTCATTAACGTTCTTCATCATGGGTTGTGCACGAGTTGGTTTGCTAGGAACTCTAGCCTGACCCCGGGCCGATTTCGCTAGCACAACGTAGTTGTCCCCGGAGGCGAAAGACGAGCCTACACCGGCTTTGAACCCGGTCGCCGTGATTGAAGAAGAGGCCATTGATAATTCTTAGCTCAATAACACAAAGTTTTGAACTTGGAGAACTTTTTTCTAAGAACTTTTTTGGGGTAATTTTGTGGTGTTAGAACAATGTATGCCTTAGGTTTTGGTTATGTACTTATGTAGTATGAGATGAGGAGGAGTTTAGGTGTAGAATTGAGAACCTTTGGCTTTGTAGTAAGAGAGATTTAGAGCCACAAAAAAAAACTAAGGGGGTGTTTGAGTTTGGAATTTTTGGTTGAATTGGTTGGTTCTTCTTGGACACGTTTTTGCATGGTCCCTAATTGTTTGGAGAAAATCTGAATCTAGTCTCTTGATGGCTCATTTCTTAGGGTTGGGACCCATTTTTGGGTCTTTTTCTTAAGTGTATGATTTGTAATGTTTCGGTGTTTAATTTTGTAGAACGTTCTTGTAATTTGATTCTAGTAGTATCTAAATTGAGAAAAATGTGGGTTACTCTATTTTTATAAGTCTAAGTTGATGTTCTAGGAAAACAACTCCAAAGGTTAGACATGGCAAATTGATGTACTTTTCCTTTGTATGAACACAAATTTTGCATAGTACTCCGTATGTAATAGGAAAATTGCAATGAAATGTGCGAGGAGTGAGCTGCCCTACTTTTGTTCATGGATTTTGGGGAGTTATCTAGATGTAATCGACTTTGTTAATGGTGATAAACTAGTATGGAGTATAGTGTAACCTATGAAAATGGCTAAAGCGGGTGAAATTATTGTTTATTGGAGGCGAAGAGTCGGCAGAAGATAACGCTACTTTCAAAAGAGAACAACCAAGTCTGCACACAAAACATCAATTACGACTGTTGGAGTGATAACGACCCACATGTGAGTTGTGGGATAATATCCCACATTGGAGAAATAGAACACTGGGGACTAGTTTATAAGGTGGTGGGTTACTTCTCCTATTGCCAATTGGTTTTAGGATGGAATCCCACCAGCTTGTGAGCTAGTCTTCCACGAGTGGGCCGATATTTGGCCCATGACGACTCTGACATGGTATCAGAGCCCAAGATTGGTCTTGAGTCCGACGATCTGGTCCATGAGTTTATTCAGTTTGGGAGCCGGCGAATTTGATCGAGGTTTGACCCCAGATAGGGGCTTTGCGAGTTAACCTGACCCGGGCAAGGGCGTTTGAAGAATTTGAGTGTGGCGAATTTAATGGGCTCACATGTGAAGCAATTGGTATATGGTACACCGGAGGTACGTAGCTCTACGTACCCCCCGTTCTCTTTAATGAAAGAATCCATAACTTTGTTCTGCAGCCCATTGCAATGTAGACCCATCATTATTAAAGGGTCCAAACAAATCAAACCAACAGAATAAAAGAACAGAAAACCTAAACCTCATATTCTCTCTCCTCTACTTCCCCCTCCCCGATCTACACGCCGACGGCCTAACCCCACCGGAGGCCACCGTCCCTGACCCGCGCCACCATATATCTCCGGCGACACCATCGTCTATATAACTAGGGGCCGCAATACAGCCCCTCCGTCCACCATCAATCCACCTCCACCATATTCTCTCTCCTCTCACCATCATCCTTCCTCCATCGACCACCGACCACCGACGCGGTTCCGCATCTCCGATGTCGTCGCCGCCCTCGAAACTTCCCCAGATTTCGGCGCCAACACCAT
>JBBYHQ010157281.1:0-26203 GCA_038382645.1 Spergularia azorica
TCGACTTCTGCATCATGCTCTGCAGAAGTAGTCATTGTGAAGACAAAGGACCCTCCATATCTTCCTTTCAGCTGTCACTCAAGAAAAAGTAAACATCAATAAGATGCTATATATGTCGATATTTCTCAAGCAAAGGTCACAGCTAATCAGATCATGTCTATTTAATCCTTCAACCTGGGTATGCAAATGTATCGTCACAGTAACTCCTAAAACTTTTTAATCCGAACCAAAAACTTGCGCAGTCCTTACCATGGATTGCTTTGAGCAACCACTAAAGATGGACGGCAAATTAAGGCCTGGTAAAACATGGCCAATGGACCAGAAAGGCACACTGTGCACAAGCTTAGAGAACGACAGAACGTCTTTAACAATTTACAGATCCATATGTAGATATTCCACATCTGTAGCCCCTTGTGAAATACTTGCAATTGGTAGCTCAGGCTCAACAGCACTCTTAGAAATTGGTAGCTTCATTTAGAATTTCTAACATGTTTTCTTACTAGGGGCCAGGATCGCATGCCTTTGGCCTATATAAGGCATCATAAGCCTTTCTATAGTACCTCCTCTAGTTTTTTTTGAGAAATCTTCTCACCCACCTATTGACCTATGTCTGGACCCCTTGTTGAGAAACTAAGACGGTGTACGTATGCATGATACAGATTCTCGAATGCTAATGTGCAATCTTCTACTGCAAAGTTGACTGATTTTGGGAGAAATGAACTACCACGTGAATATTTAGTTACCTGTTTTGGGTTTCCGATACACTGCAAGCCACCATCAACGAAAATTCCTATCCGATCACAAAGGACCTCTGCCTCTTCCATTGAGTGGGCTGAATGAAAGCAGAGAAGCTATTAGCAAACCGCATAAGAAGCAGATAGTTTTCTTATTAATAAGAGAACTTTTCCATTAAAAGAATTACTGAAGCAAGTCAGGACAAGGTGTCCTCATAAGTATCTGATCTTCCCAAAATCCAAGTACTACCATAGATAAGAAGTAGAACAAACAAGAAAAACGCATCTCACCTTTCTAAGTATCTCCCCAGAATCTACTCTCTCCACTGCCCACTTAGTCACTAATGGTAGGAAACATTGGGAAAATCGGAAAATATGTTCCTAAGGGCTAAGGTGACGCATAGGCAGCAAAGAGCTAACTAAAAATTCCCAACCATTATTTTTGAGACCATACTTATTACGAACGACTCAATGCCACAAGGAAAAAGTTTCCACAGGATAACGCAAAGCTAACATGGACAAAACGACTAAAACAGAAGCCCCCTTCTTCCTTCGGTATGCAAACTAACTCCCGCACCACCACATAATCTCTCTTCCCCTCCCCGTGCAGCCGAAAGAAAAGCTCAGCCAAGACTTAACCAAAGTAATAAGCCCCCCAGCAAAAAGTACACCCTTTCTAACCATCTAAATGCTTTACAACTCTCATAAGCAGCAGATTGTCCACAAGCATGTCAACATATAATGAATAACATAAAAATCAGTCCACGCCGCTGGTATACTGAGCTAAAACAAGCAAGTAAAATAGGTTTGCTCATCTGAATTCAAGGCAACAATAAATTTTTAACTGACTGAAGAGAAGGAATGTTAATGCAAGGTGAGGTGTGCTATCCACCTTCTCTTGAACTTTGTCCTCTTACAAACCCATGAAATATTGATACCCATGTAAGCAAGAATTACGTTATTGTATGACTTTGTGAGGGGGGAGAATTGGAGAGCAAAAAGAAAAGGTCGGTAGCATCTCCCGTGCAAGCTAAGCGTTATAACGTCGATGAATACACGCCATTTGGATCTTTGGCTACTTTTGCATAGTACCATAGTAGCAGTAAAAGGTTGCTTCATTGCATTGCTTGAAGTACTATGCTTTCTAAGTAAAAAGATATGAAAGACGCTGAAAGTTAAAGATAACATACAGCACGTCCATATAACCAAAACCGTCTGTTTTGTTAAAAATAGAAATCTACCTGTGTGGAATTGGTGAATTGCTAGTTTCACAGCATAAATCCACAAAGAGAAGAAATACAGGATCAGAACGCTTACTTGTCAGAATAATTGCTCGGCCTTGTTTCGCTTGCTTCACTACATTCCAGAGGTTATTTCTTGAGGCAGGATCTAGTCCAGTGCTAGGTTCATCCATGTAAACAACCTATCAATAGCCAATAAGTAGTAGCATACATTAGAAAATGTGATTCAACAGCCAACTGAATTCGGGACAGCCAATAAACATACAGAGGGGACAATGTTATAAAAGGGACATGGATTGTGGCCACTTGAGAGTTAAATCTTTGAAAGAAAGACGGTGTCACTAATTTAAATGTTACCTTAGGGTCACCAATCAAGGAAACAGCAACACTAAGCCTTCTTTTCATTCCTCCACTGTATTTCCCAGCAAATTTATCACCAACTCCTCCATGATATAAATTGACACTTTTTAAAGAATTTTCGACCGCCTGCAGCAACAAAGAGGGGATGCAAAAACAAAATGATAAACACAACGATATAAGAATGCCTAGAAGTCCATAATACGAATTCTAATTTATGGGTCACAACATAATTTATTTTCTGACGGGACAACATAGTTACTGTGTGGTGGCCTCAGCCAAAAACCCCACCCCCGGAAAAGAACAAGAAGCAGAGAGAACGGCCCACAATAACGAAAAGCAACGTCGTTACAATCTTGAAGTTCTACACAGTAAAACATGGCTGAGTAACTCAAATTGCAAACATCATTTCTGCAGTGGAATATTACAAAGGTAAGAGAGATTGTATGATCAATGTTGCACTACATTCACACCTTCCCCGCCAACCAGTGGGTATAAAATCAATAAGCAGTGGAAAATAACTAATGAATTCACATTGCATGTATTTGAGGAAGTAATTGTTCTACCCTAAATCCCTAATGACTATTAAATAACTTCCACTTCTTTACCCAAAATGAACATGGTCTTTGTCGTCCATCAACGACTAACAGATTTACATGTGATAGACTCACCTGCAGTAAGGCAGAGCCTTTAAGGTTTTTAAGTCGACCATAGAAGAGAAGGTGCTCTCTTCCTGTTAAGGTTTCCCAGAGTAAGCTGAAAATCCATGAAAAAAAAAAAAGCAAAAACAAATTAGCCAAGAATAGTACACATTAGAAACTCGTTAGCCAGCTTCACATGCATTAGCAGACTAAATGTTTTGTAAACATACTCGTGTTGGGGGCAAACACCCATGCTGGTGTATATCTCATCCATTTGAGTGCGAATGTCCAATCCCTCAACAACTGCTGCTCCAGATGTAGGCTCAGTAAGTCCAATCATCTGCATATGCAAATAACTGACACTGATCATTTTGACTTATTTTGTGTAACAATCTACTAGCTAGCACAAAATCTTGGATAAGACAGCCTGAACGTTGTCTAATTTTCAAACTATAGTTTGGTACTTCTAATGTGAATGTTAAAAGGGAATTGAACTTCCAAGGATTAACAGACTATTGTTTTAGCATCTTAAACCTTCAAAAATACTTAACCCTTACTATAACATTTAGTAGTCATTTCACTCATCCTAGCTAACTGCTAACCAATATTCCCCTAACATTCAGTTTTGCTTATAGAACTGTAATGATTACACCTGCTACATGAGTTACACTATCTACACAGGCCTACTACAATCAATACTTTAATCACTTACCATGTTTATACAACAACCAAGTACAGAAATAATTCTCTAAATCATGCATGCACACTGAGAAACAAAGGATTGCGTGTGCTCACCATGCTTATGAAGGAGGTCTTCCCAGCACCATTGGGACCCAGCATCCCAAAGCATTCACCACGGGGTACAGAAAGAGACAATCCTTTGACCGCAAGCTTTGGGGGATTTCCATCCCTTCCTGGGTATACCTTTCTTAGATTGTCACAAATGATGGCACTACTTGAACTTGGATCAAGAATCATCTGTTCTACCCTCTCCCTCTGTTTTAGAAACCATACATGTGAACCATGACAAAGAGAGAGATTAAATTTTAAGAACATCCAAGATGAGTTGAATGGTACAATACAGACTGAATTTATGATCATTATGCCTTCACCCTTTCATAATGTCATAAAATTAGGAACAAAAAGGGTTCAAACAGTACTTTCTTTTACCAAAAAAAAAAAAAAAAGCTCAAGAAAATGTAAACCAGATACAAAAATAAAATACAGTGGTTTGTGAATCTGGCCTCCTTTTCTAGATTATTTATGATAATAAGTGAAGGAGCCTAAAGAATAACAGAATACGAAAAAGAACCACCCCACAATAATCCATTTATTTGGTGCAGTTAAGAAATTACTCTGCGCCTATGAAAGGGTGCTGGTCTAATTGAAACGATTTAAGTAGTAAAAAATAGTAATATTAGTTCTGACAGAAACTATCATATGCTAAGAAGGAAGAAGTAGACCTCTTGGACAACATCAGCTTTCTCCATCTCAACGAAGACTTTAGATCCCTGCCTCCGTAAACTAGGCTTCCGTGAAGTAGACGGGGATTTCTTTCTCAAGTTATGGAAGAAAAATAAAGGATTAATCTTCACACCACTTCCTGATGACGCAACTTTATCAACATAAAATGCAACGGGGAGCACAATCAGCCACTCAAGAGACATGATGATCAGCACCTCTCTCATCCCATTCCTGCTGTCACTCAAATTTGCCCACCCCATACCGTTGGTGCCCATAGTAGCCCCAAGGAAAGCATACTGTCCAAGTTCATATAACCCTCGAAAAAGAGAGAACCCTGGATATAGCTCCATCACTATAATCCACCCACCTGATGCAACGGTCAAATTCCAGAAGATTATTTTCATTTATTAGCAAATAAAAAGCATGGAATAATGAAGCAGGAAATCATGTTTTACAGAGTCTCAGCCCCACCACAGAACCAAATAGATAACAGGTGTACAACAACAATCGTGGCTAGTGTGTTTGAAGGTTGTTGTAACATGTGTGAGCTACTCCCACATCCAAAGATTAGTTGGGACTTTCCAAACATATGAGCTGTAGGCTACTCCTCTTATTGCCAATTGGTTTTATGATGGAATCTAGTCTGAGCCCATATGCTAAGCTCTGGGATTCCCCGGCCAATCTCTCCATCCTGACAAGTGGTATCAAAAACCATGGTTTGATTTGGGCATAGGTGCAGGCACCACATGTCTGGTGGGCCTTTTCCAAACTAAGCGCCCCAATTTTGTCTCCTATGAGAGCCACCGGCATGTTTTGCGGGAGGGGGTCTGAATAGAATTTGGTGGGGTCGAACATTATGGGGGAATCGTTGTAACATATGTTTAAGCTAATCCAACATTGAAAGATTAGGTGGGTCATCTGAGCATATAAGCAAGTGGGCTACTCCTGCTAATTGGAATTAGGATGAAACCTGACTTTATATGGCTTTGGTCTGTGTTATGCTTTGCTTCATGCTTTCATTCACAATGTGAAATTTAACCAGGTATCAATATCATTACCCCAGCGCCTTAAAGGCTGCCGCCACAAGGTGGGGTAAGGGGATGTCGGATGTACGCAAGCCTTACCCTATTGAAACATAGAGAGACTGTGCAAGGATGACCCAAAATGAAAATTGCTTCTAGAATCGTACCAACTGACTGCTACTTCACTATATAAGAAGCACACAGTTTTTTGAGCCATTTTGCTTTATTCCATTATATCCCAAAGCCAAAGAATATGAGAAATCCAACCAGCTATATATGACAAAATATTAGCAGATATCTCTGGTCTGAAGTATTGGAATAATGGTGTTGTTGCAAGAAGTTCTACTCTAAAATGAATGAAAGCTGACAAGATTATTAGGGTAGCAAGAGGTAATGACAGTTACCATTGAAACTTTGGCCTTTTAAAAACTACATCCAGAACATAAGAAATGATCGAGAGGGTGTAAAGAATACACCAATTCTACTTGAGACTCAAATTTAAAGGCTTACGTGGAAATGAAGTGTCTTCAATAAAGAATTGAAAAAGAAATCCTCCAAGCAACCCAGTGCCAAATGTTAATAGATAACCTACAGCTGTGAAGTTTACCAGGAAAAATCAGCATCAGCAGAAATAGTTCAGATACATGCTAAAAAGTGAAAAGGAGCATATGCTAAGACTCAACAGTCAAACCTCTAGCAGATAAAACATTTGTAAAAATGGGAGCCAGAAGAAAAGCTAGTGCGATCTGCAGGTTTATGTAGATGAAATAGAAGACGAACTGAATGCTGTAGGCATTTGTAGTGAAAATTTTTAGTCCTACAGAGAAAACAAAACAATATATAAGAATCATATAGCAACATGGTGCAAGTTTTCAGTGTATTGAGTCAAGATTTCTTTACCAATAAGTGATCCAAATATCACAAAGCATAACATGTAGAGTACAGATATGGCAAGAAAATAAGCATATGATATCGTCCAATATGGCCCATCACCAAGACCATGCATTTTCATCATAATTCGTAATCTCTGTTGCTTTTCATAGACCAGCGCAGTCAACACAACCTGCACCAAATCGCAGAATATTATACTCAAATGCATTTACATGGACTTTTCAGAAATGTACATAACCTAGAACAACAAATCACAAAAAATAAAGGGAGTAATGTAGAGAGAGAAATACATGCAAGACTGAAAAGTTAATCTAGTTGTCAAACAGAAGTTAGACATAAGTCACTGTGTGAGTGTGACTCGGAGTGAAAGGGGTGCCAAGAACAAATCCTTTACATTGAAAAATTCATTGCACTTAGCACGAGGATGTGAGTATAGGACCAAGGCTGCGTAGTTTTGACCCCCCACCCCTCCTCCCTCCCTTCTCTTTTGTTTGTCCTAGATGGGAGCTGTTCTTAAGGGATGTTATTAACATCAATCTTATATGTATTAGTAGAGAATGGGATGAAATGCAATCATGGATAGTGAACACTCTCAATACTTAAAGTCTGTCCCCAGCTACATCACCACATTCACCCTCCTTAAAAGAGCCCCTAAAAACACTGCCCAGAAAACCTATTGGCTTTCTGCTTAGACCATCTCAAAATATTTTGCCATCTAATTATTTCTAAGCAATAGAGAAACATCCTCAAACATAACATTACCTAACCCATGGAAAGAACAAAACTGGGAGGTTTCAATCATAGCAACCTTGGTAGCAATTAGCATTTAAGAAACACTTGGTGAGTTGGAGACAGACAGCCTTTCATGTTCCTCAGTTTTACGAGTCTTAGCATACCTACTTATTTTATGCAAAAATATGGATGTGATGAAAAATATATGAATAAAGTCACACGCATTAATTAATGCTTTGTAATAAAGAGATCGGTGCATGTGTGCCTATGTGAGCGGTCCCTAGAATGCTCTTGGCAAAAATGATACAGATTCCACTGGGTAGTCTCCCACCAAGATGAACCAATTTCATTTTTGCTTCTCTAGTAGGATTAATTAACCAGATACCTTCATACAAGATTCCAATACAAGTTAAACGAGGACAAATCATGTTACTGCAATAACAGAAAGATATCCAGAGTACAGAAGTATGCAATCGGAAGGTAAAAAACAATCCTAATAATACTCTTGATAATTTTCAGAAGCAACTCTATGCATACTTACAGGAAATAGTGCGATAATGACATATGTAAAGAACTGTGCACTGAGCAGAGATGCGATATCAACACTAAGCTTTGTTCCAGGCTTTGGCATTTCTTTGACAAATTCAAGAAGAATTTTGGCATTGTTTCCAAGGAGAAACTGCAGGTAGACATTTGATACCTGTAACCAAAATAAGAGATTCATCTAAGTTACAGAAAAATGTCAGATAATTTAGACCAAAATAGTTAGAAAATCTTCTACTTTGATTATAAAATGGAAAGCTGTTATTAAAACAAACCACTTGAGCATCCTGCCATATGAATTTAAATTGAGCATCATTTTCAAGCTCATTAAGCTCAGTTTTTATTCACCGAGGAAAGCACATTATTCAATTTCACACACACTGTCAGACTGCTAATGGCTTACATCGCTCGATATCATTAACTGTAAAAAAGAAGGTCAGTCACATTCAAAGTACCTAGAGAACAAAGCCTTCTGTTGGTATGGAAATATGCAATTTAGACTGAGATTTAACATGTTAGTGCAGTCTATGATGACCAGAACTAACAGCTAAGTCTTAACAGTTTAAAACAGGAAGATGGCAAAAATCCATACAATTGAGTCTAAAATAGAGGTTGATAAGAGTTGAGGGTGTGGTAAAGATGATGTCTCACTAGAATGTTCTCTGCTTTTTACCTGTCTACAAAGTACTAGGTTACTCATTAGCCTTTCACTGTTGGTCAGAGAAACAACATATTTCTCATAGCACTGAAAAGGTAAGGATCTCTTGACCCCAACGCTACACTGTCCTAGACCAAAACCCCTTAGAAACCTTTAGGTAACAGCTTAGTACGGAAATCAAACGGCCTATGAACTTTATATCAATACGATGAAACAAGATCATTAAACAGGAAGCCACTATCACAGTGATCAACTGATCATACTGTTCACAAAAAGTTCAAACCAAGCATGTTGGATATAGGAAATCGAGCACATTGAATATATCAGGAAGAATTACCAGATTTACAGTCCGCGGTAC
This sequence comes from Spergularia azorica, assembly GCA_038382645.1. Taxonomy (NCBI): domain Eukaryota; kingdom Viridiplantae; phylum Streptophyta; class Magnoliopsida; order Caryophyllales; family Caryophyllaceae; genus Spergularia; species Spergularia azorica. The sequence goes on from JBBYHQ010157281.1 coordinate 8,642, forward strand.
ACGAATCAGTGCAGGAATAGAAAATCCAGTGTCATTCTTATACGTTCCGTTATACCATACGCTGACGTTAAAGTTGTTAGAATTTGAGTTGAGGAAGTCATATGCTGTTGAACATATAAATAGTGAGTACAATGCCTATAACATTAGTAATAGACTAACTTCAGAACTATAAAGATACGCACCTGCTACAAATTCTTCACTTTTCCTTTGTGGATTTCCTTTACGATAACCCTTATGCAGCTCATTATTAATATCTGAAGAACTATTGCGCCATAGGTGGAGACCTTGAACACATGTTACCTCTGAACACAAAATCAAATGAGTGGGGAAATAAGTACACGCACCAAATAAGAAAGAGAGAGAACGAGCAGCCCAATGTACTACATGAGTGAAAGGAACACGCATGTAACAAAATGAAGGAGGTGGGGAATTTTATTTCCAATTGAAGAAATGGATCCTCTCTCTTGCTCACATCCCCTTCCCTACATTAAATCTATGCCACGGTCTCTTAATACTCTCCACCCTTTGCGTATTGATATCCATATTTATGTATTGTGAATACTATAGAAGCAAATAGCTACCCTATTAGATGTGTGTTACATGTTCGTAATACTGAAGTTTACAGTACTTCATTTGTTTTATAACCCACCCTTCTACCAGACTAAGACTTCCTATGAACTTACAGTTCCCAGGATTTGTAATGTTAAACAAAACAACTAATTCTTGAGCATATGTCATTATCTAAAGCTGTCTGTCTTTTCACGAACAAAAAGCCTCTCTTGAACCTTTTGTGGCAGCTAAGTTACAACAAAATTTTCACGAAAAAGTTGACCATTTGCGTAGTAGCTAAGACTGGAGTAGGATTAAATGCCAGGTATCACAGTTCCCAAGCAAAGAGTTAAAAGCTAAGGGCATCTTTTGTCTTACAGATTACAAGTCACATCGTGAAACTTTTCTAATATTGCCCATGAACCATCCAACTAAACAAAGAGTAAAATTTATAGGATTATTTGGTCCTCTGTTAAACAGGTGATAATAGAGACAGAAAGTAATACCTTGCTGCAATGTCAGTGATGTAACCTCAATAGGCAGTGACAATGATAAGCCCGGTGGGCAGACCGGTCGAACAATGTAAAGGGGTAGGCCCGAAAAGTATGCTGGATCAAGAAAATTCTGAGAATCTGGCTTTGAAGCTGATCCCTGAGAAAGTTGAAAATCTGATGATCAAATATCTTGCTACGAAAATAGCAAAGAACATGAATGCTGGCATAACTACTTACCAAGACATTTTCGGCCAACGTACGCAAAAGATCAGAGGAGTTGAAGGATGAAGAACTTGGATAGAGATTACTTGCCAAACCTAGAAAGTTTAAGACACATAAGTAAAACAATGTACCGAAAATAAGCTTTAATGAAAGTCAAAGAAACTTGAGGACATGGAAAAAGATACACACTTTGTCCAAGAGTTTGATTGTTTCCAGTCACCAGCATAGTGACCGGACAAGAACCTGTCCTTCTACATGACTCGCTAGGCAAGTTTGGATCAGTAATAAAATCAGTCTCAGTTGCCCGATACTCAGGAGCTGGGACTTGAAGCAACGCAGGCCATTTGGGGGGATTGGGAATCGGACAACTCGCAGATTGGTCTAGTGTCGAATACTGAACCCCACAGACACCATTACGACAACCACATCTGTACTTTTCTTTGTCCAATTCATTGTTTATAAGTCTTTGTAAAAGAGCCAGCAGAATGCAAAGCAAAACTGGGAATATTATAAGACAAGCATTCGCTCTCTTGTTTCGTTTCTGCAATGAAAAACACAACACCAAATTAAAATGCAAGAAACACACTGTCAAGGCCTTCTCCCAACTCAGGTCACTGAAATTTTAAAACAGATTTTTCCTAGCTAGTTTCAAAAGAATTAATCCCCTCATTTATTCAAAAGAACCAAAAAAAAGGGACAATACTCAAATATCCAGAACCCCAGTCCCCAACATTAAAAGTCAAATATCCAAGGGATATACTATGCATCAAAGAAATACTCCCCATCCCCGTCTCAGTGAATTGTGTACCTTTCCCCACATATGTGAGGACGATTTGCAAACAACTCACTGCAATCCAGGGAGTATAATACTATAATTTACCATAGCACTAGCACTGATTTCTCCAAAGAACTACCCACATCAAAATTCGCAATAAAACACGTTGGCAAAACCCGAAAAATTCACCAAAATTAGTCAATTACACTCAATTAAAACAATCCTCAATTTTAGCCTATAAATTATCTGCAAGATCAACCCCATATATTAATTCAAAGCTTATCAAATCAAAATAAACAGATTAACAAAAAAATCTCAATAATTTGGACAATCAAATCAAAGATGCAGTCTTTACCCACTACCCAGCTAAACTAACAGATACCCAACAAAATATTCACATAATCAAACATGCCCATCATATCATTTCACATACTCAAACTACTAAATCAAAGAAAACCCATCATTCTAAAACCCCAATTTGTTACTCAAATGTTTTGTTTGTAAATTTCATCATCAATGTTGAAAGAGGAGAGAGAATTAGAACCTGAAAAATCAAGTTTTTGCGAAGTAAAGCGTTGGCTTGAGTGGAGAAACTTGCGCGCCCATATGAAGGATCAGCCATTTTAGGGGCTTTTCTGTTAAGAAACTTAAACCGTTATGACTGAACAACTTTCAGACATATTTATACGCAGTTGAAAACCTTGTACTCATTCCACGATGAAGTTATTGGAAAGACATCTCCAATAGCTATCTCATAATTGGCAAACGGATTATTTAAATCGGATCGGAGCTAGATCGATTGGTAAAAGTGTAAAATAGTTGCGCGCCCATATGAAGGATCAGCCATTTTAGGGGCTTTTCTGTTAAGAAACTTAAACCGTTATGACTGAACAACTTTCAGAAATATTTATACGCAGTTGAAAACTTTGTACTCATTCCACAATGAAAGTTATTGGAAAGACATCTCCAATAGCTATCTCATAATTGGCAAACGGATTATTTAAATCGGATCGGAGCTGGATCGATTGGTAAAAGTGTAAAATAGTATCGGAAATAAGTTCGGGTCATATTATATTGAATTGGATTGCTTCGGATTTGGGTTGGAATCGGTTCTACAACATTTTGCGTCAATTTGGACACAGCCTTAACATTTTACCTAGCCTTAACCTTTGGCTTTGTACGTAATCTGGGTCAATTTAGGCTCGGTGGGGATATTTTTTTTTGTTAAGGCCCTTTTCAGTTTGGGTCACATGAATTCAATCAGCTCATGTTCGAATGTATACTTTCATACCAGTTCGATTGACATTGTTCCGAACAAGTTCAATCTGAATTACGTCATTCGAGTCAAGTTCGGTTTACTTGCTAGACTAGATGATTTGGGGTTGGTTGTCGCTTTGTTGAAGTTTTAACTTAGAGAGAAGGTGAAATCTCGAACCCAACAAGATTTGCATAGTCCACTAGTTACTCGTATATTACCAACCGCTAACATGTTTTAATAATAAAGATAATATATGAATAAATATTGATTATTAGGTACCCAACCTAAACTCAAACATGTTTTTGTTTATTCGAGTTTTCTAACTTGTCGAAACAAAGCACATGATAAAAGTCTATTTATTTCCTTATTCTTAATTTTGTTTTTTCAAGTGAGAATTCCACTTGATTAAGAAAGCAAATGGGCTTTTATTATGTGCCCATAGGGCACACGTTAGAAAAATCCTTGATTATTTAACTAATGAAAATGAGTATTAATTTTCCAACTTCAAAATTTTGAACTTGAAAATAAACTATTTATATAAATTCATTGATTTGTTCTCATGATTGAAACATACTTATAGTCGATTGAGTAAAATTTTAAGGAATACATCAGTATAAATCAAAAGTAACCTCACCCGATGCAATATTATCTGATAGAAATCATATTAATGACAATCTAATCTAAAAATCCGTTGACGCCTGCAGCTAAATTCGAACCCGATAAAACCGGCCTGACCTGGAACCAAACCCAAATTCGCGAGATTGTCAGCTTCTCAGCTCCATATGGGCAAGCTATTTGTTGGGGTGGTATTAAATTGAGTGTAAGTGATTATGGTTTCAATAACTCTTATTGATTAATCAGATCCTTATTAACCTTTAACAACCTTCAACGGCTTAAGTCATGTTCACGCGCTTTGTATAATGTGTAAAACTTCGTCGAAGTTAACATATAGCAGCCTATATCTCTCCTTGTCACAAAATTTGCATTTTGCTTGTCAACGCTGTAACCTTTGATTCTTTACCTGTAAGTTTCGCACGTCTGAAACTGACTAAAATATTAATCACTTTGTCTACCAAGACAACAACTAAAATATTAGTCAGCAACTTCATGTCATCTTCCAAAGCTTCATCGTACATATGGATCTTTTATCACACTTTATTTATCTTTTTGTGTACCGTATCAATCAAGTGGTATGTAGTGTATCACAAACATGTATTATTAACAAATGTAAATTAAAAAACTTACAATCTACGGAGTATATATCATCCTATTAACCGATACAATTAGATCAATATGGTACGCAAAAGATCCACAATTTTACACATTTTTTGTCGAATAGAGATTAAAGAAGACTGAAGAGTATCATAGTTATTTTACCCCGACTATTCATCATGTTTGTGGACTATTGATAGAGATTGAAAGAGAGATTATTGAATCTTTCTTAATATACACGGAATAGATAATAAACCGTCAACTATTTGGGAGAAATTTACTACAACTTTCACATTTTTATTTCTTAATACATTTGAATGGCAGGATAGTATGTTTAGTATAGAATTTTGGCCCTGGACTCCTTGAGACATTTGTTGTTCGGATTTTCTAACGTGTGCCCATAGAATACATGATAAAACTTCATTTCCTTCCTTAATTAAGTGATATTCTCAATTGAAAAATAAATTGTGGAATCTTTTTTATTATTTTAGGAGAATATGATCATTTAGGCCCTGTATGATAGAACCGCGTCTTTCTAATTTGATTTTATTTTAATGAATCTGATCTGATTTTATTGGCTCTTATCTCATGAAATCCAATTTGAATGAGTCTGATTTGGTATGAATGACTCTGATTTGATCTGAATAAAATTCGAGATTAGTGTTAATTATGATATGATCAAATTTCCTTAAATCTGATCTGATTTGAATGTCTATGATCTGATTTGAAAGTCTCCGATCTAACTAAATTTGATTTGAATAATTCTGATTTGAATTGAATAAATATTTTTTTCATTCTCAACGCTCTATACAATATTTTGGTACACATTTTTTCATTCTCTACAACGTAAAAACTTTAAACAAACAGTTATATTTTTTCATTCTCTACAAGTAGAGACCACATTTGATATATTTTGGTACACATTTAATTTTTTGTACTTCTCTCTTAAAATATCATTTATACTAAAAAAATACTTATATCACAATTTTCCCATAAAAAATCGTAGTTGTGGATAATAATTTTTCAATCTGTCAAAATTTTACATATCGAAATGATTTAAATACCGAAAATTACTCGAACTCGTAAAATTCGCCAAAAAACCAAATATGAATAAATAGATAATGCTTATGCCCTAGGGGTACACAAAGGCACCATTGTAGCACCAAGGCATCAAGTAATAAAAAAACTGTTTTTTTGTAGTTTGCTCAGGGGCAAAGGAGGGCACCAATGTGGATAGTTTTATGGATATGCTTTGTGGTCATTGTCAATAAAAGGCAAAAAGTCGCATATGCACATTGCGTAGTACAATAGATTTTTCCAGTTGAATTTGATCAAAATGGTTTCACAAAGTTCTAAGTTCTTCGGGTTCAAATTCGATTAATTAACTATAGTAATAATTGAAAGCAAAATACCATATACTAGTATGCAAGTTTGCACGAAATTTCGCTCCATTAGTTTTTTTTTCTTTTTTTCTTTTATCTGATCTCATGTGCAGATCGATGTGCTAAGGCCTAAGGAAAACACACATACAGTTTGGTGCATGAAGATCACGTAAGCAGTTACGTAAATACATATATACTTGAACTGAAGAACGTTGTATGAACATGTCAAACCAACACCCAAGGCAACACTTAATATTTAAAGCAATCGTATCTTACGTTTGACTTTGAACAGAAGGAAGGTGTGACAGCTTAAACTCATTACTTTATTAGCTCTAGTACTGTGAATTATCAAATGCACAAATCATACCGAGTATGTCGTACTTGCTCCACAATATTTTTATGACGAAGAGGTACATTGGAAGTCTCTACTCATACGGTCATACTAATCAAATTTGAATTAAAATAATTATTTGTATGGGACCAACGAAAAGACCAATCAAAGTTTAATGATAATGGTTTGATATATACTTAGTTATATTATTAGACCTCTTCTTCACCTATTGTCAGATTATTATTTATTATTTTTTAACGAATCCTTATTAAGACAAAAGTTAAAAATAAAAGTAAAAACGTCTGTTGTTATATGGCTGACAAGCTAATATTCGGTGTCTCTTTCAACTTCAAATAGTCAAAATTGTTTGGTCGATGTGATTCGATTAATAGTTTTGACTAAGAACATATTTGGATCAACAATTTGATTGACGGAATTTTGACGAAAGTTATATATAAGCGAGTTAAGGTTTTGAATCTAAAATTAAACTAATTATATATGTGTATTTACATTATATTGATTTGACGAAACTTGTTTACTTTGAACACTATATTTTTTTTATTAAAAGAGTATGCATTCAGTAATTTAACTTGAGAACTCAAAAATGTTAATTAAACCTGTTATTTTGTGTCAATCTATCACACGATAGTAGAATAGTCATAACTACATGTTCATTGACTTTTTCGGCTACATATGTATGATCTAAGTAAAAATACAAGCTCAATTCAGATCGAATTTAACAAATCTAAATCAAAATGTACCATAGTTTTTGTTTACATTCATAATATCGACTCTAGTCTAGTTCATGGTAAGTATGTGTAACACCCATACCCCTCCCGCGGACCTTAAGTAGCTATAGTCATCCATGACAGCCTCGTCATATTGTGTATTGACCCTATAGATCAGGCCAGCATGAGTCATTTCAGCGCACTTTGACCTTATTACTTGTGCGCAGTTGCGTACCCTTCTATGAGGTCCCTATATATCCTAAAATTTTCCCAGCAAACACGTTTAACTGCAGAAATCTTATTACATAAGCTTTTTAAACCAAACCTCTCACCACTCCATCAAAACCGGCCCACATATAATTACCCTCTATCTCTCACGACTTCATCGCCGCCATCCAGTTATAAACCTGTATTGACGCGGTGACAAGAAATAGAACCTTGTCCCAAAGCATGCATTTTGTCTAATGTCTAATCATCGTTGTGGTTAAATCTGGACAATTTGGTACTTACAAATGATTACTCTAATGTTTATGACTTGAGCTTTGTTTGATAGGACTTAATAAAAGTAATATTCAAATGAGTTCAGAGTCATTCAAATCAGATCAAATCAGAATTGCTTAAATAATAATCAATGAATTTGGTCCATTATTGGTACTAATTCGTTGAAATTTAATCAATTTTTCAACTAATTCAGATTAAATCAGATCAGTTCAGCAGATCAGATCAGATCAAATCGGAAAGATGCAGTCCTATCAAACAGAGCCTTAATATGTATCGTTGCAACTTACAACAAACATTATGTTGAGATTTTGAAAATACCAATTTACCTTTTGATTCCAAATCATTTCTTAAGTAGCCGAATCAAAATCGCCAAATTTCGATCACAACGATTGCATATCAATTCCACATACGTTGACTTCTCAGGCCCTCAACCCGGCAACCCCACGACGCGGTTCCCTTGAAATCCCTTTTTCAGTTTTTCAGGACAAAAGAAACGAATATATTACACACCAAAAAAATAAAAAATCAAAAGAAAAAATCCCACTTGAATCGTCATCAAAACTTATAAACCCCCGAATCATTTAAAATCGTGAAAATCAAGCCACACACAAATTTTTTCCCCCTGAAACAAAATGGAACTAGAAAAGGGGATCAAACTACAACTCCAACAATTAAAAGCACTATTCAAAAAAAACGCATTATTATCATGGCGTCACAAAGGTGCTACCATACTCCAATTATTCTCCTCCTTAGTCTTCATTTTCTTGTTGTTCTGCATCCAACGCGCCATCGAAGCCCAATTCAAGACTACCACCAATTTCGACAACGTCCTCGATCCCGTTCGTCTCGTTTCGCCCCCGATACCGCCTTGTGAGGACAAATTCTTCGTTAAATCGCCATGTTTTGATTTCCTCTATAGTACGGGTGGTGGTAGTAGTAATGTTGAAAGTATTGTTAGCCGGATTTTGGTCAATAATCCTGGTCGCCCCATTCCCAAATCCAAGGTTATTTTCGTCTTTTCACCTTTCTCTCATTTTAGTACTGTAGTTTCTTTTACTGTTGGGTTTGTTAGTTAGGAATTAGTTTAACGGTCTGCCTATGTGGATCAACAGCCGTAACGGTTCACTGTTTACTCTCATTTATTTACTTCTTTCTCTGCAATTTTGGATGATTTATTTTTCTTCGGGTTTTTAGATTGATGATTGGTCGATTTCGATTATAATTCGTTAAACAGTTCAATGAAGTGGTAAAAACACCAATTTAATTTTTATAGTATATTTGTATTATTCAAGTTCAAGGTTGAAATAGATGTTTTAATTGGTTGGGGATTATAAAGACGGGCGAAAATACTTATGTAGAAGTTGTTAATCTATTGTCGTATATGGTGGATTAAATATTGTTAGAGCGAAAATGATTGAATAAATGATGATTTATTTACTTCTTTCTCTGCAATTTTGGATGATTTTTTTTGTCTTCGGGTTTTTAGATTGATGATTAGTCGGATTTCGATTATAATTCGTTAAACAGTTCAATGAAGTGGTAAAAACAATGCTGAATTTTAATTTATTTGTATTATTAAGGTTAGAATTGATGTTTTAATTGGTTGGGGATTATAAAGACGGGCGAAAATGCTAACGTAGAAGTTGTTAAGCTGGTGGATTAAATATTGTTAGAGCATAAATGAATGAATAAATGACTAAAAGTTCATACTCCGGTAGAACGGTCTTACAATGAAACACAGTGAGGGTACAACCTGTTAGTTTTTGACGAGAACTTTTGAGGTTTTTTAAGGCGAAAAACTACCTCGTACCATCACATGGACACCTTAACTACGACTTGCTCGTATATGCTACTTGCCGTGTGTATACTGATATGCTATTTGCTCCCAATTATTAAACGGAAATAATTTTTGTAATTGGATTATGCTCCATAAGAAGATACTTAGCTAAAGTTAAGGAGTTCAAATTTATAAGAATCTTACATTATCACATTACCAAAATCATATGTTTAGAGATGATCCGGTGATAACATTGTTTTTGACATGGTAATGTGGGTTGTTAGAGAAAGTACAAGTGTGTGTGTGTGTGTGTGTTTGATAATGTGTTGTTATAGAATTTTGCGATTTGATGTCTAGCAATGGCAGCAAGATGCCTGAAAAACCCGACATTTGATGACAACAGCAAAGTTAATGAAAGGTTTCTTTGAAGATTATGGTTAAGTTTTCCTATGTACAATTGGTTATGCAGGTTAAGGCATTTAGGACAGAGGAGGAGGTTGATGCATGGCTTCTTAAAAACCCGATGCTGTGCCCTGGAGCGCTGCATTTTGCAGAGCAAAATGGAACTATAAGCTATGGTGTTCAGACTAATTCGACAGCAGTGGCAAAGAGAGGGAAGTATGAAGACCCTACTTTTAAATTCCAAATTCCCCTTCAGCTTGCTGCAGAACGTGAAATTGCCAGGTTTCTGATAAAAGGTATCGTGTCGTTTATGTTCCTATGGGCAGAATGCATTCATTTTATGATTTTTCGGAATCCTGTGAAGTTTAATCATTGTTGTTCCTGGTTTTCATTGCATTTGCTAGACCCGAATTTCAGTTGGACAGTTGGTTTAAAAGAATTTGCACACCCTCCAGCTGATCCCTTCTCAGCAATGGCAACCATAGGCCCAACCTTTTTCTTCGCAGTTGCTATGTTTGGTTTCGTGTTCCAAATGAGTTCCTTGGTGATGGAGAAAGAGTTAAAACTTAGACAGGTTCTTCATTGCTCTGATTCTGTGTTTATTAAATCGAAATGATATTTATGTAACCCTTAAATTTGATATGTGCTGTTACTTCATACTGATTGTTTCCTCATCACTGTTTTTCTCTTCACAGGCAATGAGTATGATGGGTCTTTACGACAGTGCGTATTGGCTGTCCTGGCTTGCTTGGGAGGGCCTTATCGTTGTCATCTCATCAATTTTTATCGTATTGTTTGGGATGATGTTTCAGTTTGATTTTTTCCTGCACAACGATTTTGCCATATTGTTTCTTGTGTTCTTCCTATTTCAATTGAACATGGTAAGTACCTTCCATCCAATAATTAGGCATTTCTGATTTTAATCAACTGAATCTCGATTATGTTGCTCGTTAATTATTATCTTGCATCAGAACTGTAGCATTCACTGACCTTTTGTCCACCCTCCACGCTTGGTCTGTACCCTATTTTAGACAGCCTTTGCCTTTGCACTATCAGCTTTCATCAACCAATCAGCTTCAGCCACGAACATAGGGTTCTATAACTTCATAGTTGGTTTGATCACACAGGCAAGTTTTCTTGTGTCAGTTTTGTCAAAAAACCTAACACACTGCCATTAAAGGTCTTTCGTCACTAACATTATCCACTTGTGCAGATTGTGACGCAATTTGGATTTCCATACAGCGACAGGTTCTCACAAGCGTACAGGGTCATATGGTCCTTCTTCCCTCCAAATTTGCTTGCCAAGTCTTTGAAGATGCTCACAGATGCAACTGCCACACATCAAGACCCTGGGATCAGCTGGAGTGGAAGGGCAAAATGTGCTCATAATGATGATGATTGTATAATTACAATGGTATGAATGACCAATCTCATATTATGTTTAAAATGTTGTTCTTGTTATCTCCTTATATTGAACTTGTAATTATTTTGGTTCTTGTTTTTTACAACTTGTACTTTAGATAGTCCTATACGATTTCATTAACAATGCTCAAGTACTGTACATGTGACAGAATGATATCTTGATATGGTTCTTGGGATCATTCGTTCTGTGGTTTGCCTTGGCTCTTTACTTCGACAACATAATCCCAAACCCATATGGAGTAAGAAAATCAGCATTTTACTTTTTGTTCCCTGGATATTGGACTGGGAAAGGAGGGAGCAAGGTTAAAGGTACAAAGTCCTGTATTTTTTTTTTATCACATTTCTCCTGTTCTACTAACGTTATCATTCATAGCTTTTTCTTATATGTAATTTTATTTGTATTTGTCAGAGGGTGGCCTCTGTACCTGCTTCAGTTCTTCACCAGAACTTGATCACATCACTCCAGATGATGAGGATGTTTTAAGAGAGGAGAACACTGTGAAACAGCAGGCAAGTGAAGGTGTTGTTGATCCAAATGTGGCTGCTCAATTGCGCGGTCTTGCAAAGGTGTATCCGGGATCAACTACCCTGGGATGTTGTAAATGCAATAGGACTCCTCCATATCATGCTCTCAGGGTAATGTTTCTATTTAAATCAATGCTGAACAGTTGGAATTTGCATTGGTACCTTATTTTTTAAAGCAAAGGACTGCTTTTCTCTTGAAAATGTATGATTGGTTAAAAAAACATTTATGAGAGTATGAGGCCGTAGTTTGTTCTATGCATTCCGTTTCTTATTAGAAACTCGTATACCATACCTTGAGTCAGACAAAAGACTCCCCTTGTCCATACATTGTAAAGAGAGGATGTGAGGAAATCATACTTTGAGATTTGGGGCTAACTTTTTAAGTTAATGTTTCTGTAGGAAATTTGAACTTCAGTAATTTTTTGAGCTCAAAGTAATTTTCAAACATTGTATGATGATTTTCAATGACTAATTTGTATTCTTGTTCAGGGTCTGTGGGTGAATCTTTCCAAGGATCAGCTATTTTGCCTTTTGGGACCCAATGGTGCCGGAAAAACCACTGCAATTAATTGTTTGACAGGAATTTCACCAGTGACCAGTGGCGATGGTACTACTAATCTGAAAATTACGAGTTATATGATTGCGGTTTCCTTTGATTGATTTAAGACTTCTTACAATGGCTGTTTTTTTTTTTCTCACAGCATTGATTTATGGGAATTCAGTCTGTAGCTCTGTTGGTATGACAAACATTCGAAGAATAATAGGCGTGTGTCCACAGGTATTACTTCTGTCACTGGCATAATATGATTTTAATCCAGTAAACTCTGTTTCCTTTATCAGTAAGACAGTAACTAACTTCCTGTTGTTGTTTGTTCTCAATCTAGTTCGACATCCTTTGGGATGTATTGACTGGTCAAGAGCACCTCGACCTCTTTGCTACTATAAAAGGTCTACCACAGGCTACAATTTCAGAGGTGTGTTCTTATGTAACTTTTAACAGTTCTTGTTTTCCATGTTCTACAGCAATTGATATACTCTACAAGATGTCTTGATCAATTACCATTCTTACTAGTTCATGCTGTCGTTAATATCAACTTCCTGTTTGTTCCTTGCATAAACTGATGAAACTTCCAATCTCTGTGTCATTCAGGTCATTCAAAGTTCATTGGCGGAGGTGAGGCTGACCAATGCTGCTAAAATGAGAGCTTCAAGTTACAGTGGAGGAATGAAACGACGTCTGAGTGTGGCAATTGCACTCATTGGTGATCCAAAGTTGATTATTCTAGATGAACCAGTGAGTGTCCTACTTAGGGTAAATTTGTAGTTCAGATATCTAAAATGAATAATGTGTTTTAACAAGTTTTGATTCCAACTGCAGACAACAGGTATGGATCCTATTAGCAGGAGACATGTATGGGATATTATAGAAAACGCAAAGAGAGGACGAGCCATCATTCTAACTACACACTCCATGGAAGAAGCGGATATATTGAGTGACCGCATAGGAATCATGGCCAAAGGCAGGCTCCGGTGTGTAGGAACATCAATTCGATTAAAGTCACGCTTTGGGACTGGGTTCATAGCCAATGTAAGCTTTGTGGAAAATCTTAATGGAACCCCTGTCGATGGAGCAGCTGCGGCTGATCATAGTGCATCACAGGAGGCTGTCAAGCGATTCTTCAAACAGGTGCGTCTCAAGAACAGTATATATGTAAATTTTCTCCGAGTCATTTGACTCACATTCACCCTCTTAATTTACCAATATGTGTTGCAGCATCTGGGTGTGGTGCCAAAGGAGGAGAACAAATCCTTCTTGACGTTTGTCATCCCTCATGAGAAAGAAGGGCTGCTAACGGTACAACTTTTAATACTGTTATGTCGCCTGATCAAGTTATATCATAGATCATGTATGTCTTTTGTTGCTCATACCATTGAGATAAACATCTACCAGAGTTTCTTTGAAGAACTACAAGAAAAAGAAAGCGAGTTTGGCATAGCCGACATCCAGCTTGGCCTAACCAGTCTTGAAGAAGTCTTCTTGAACATTGCTAGACAGGCGGAGATGGAAAGCGCTGCCGCTGAGGGAAAATTGATCACCTTGACCTTAACAACATCAGGAACGTCAGTTGAGGTACGTCCATAATGACAAAATCAAATGAAGTAAATAACTACTGGCATACAAGGTTTTTTGAGACGTATTCTATGTGATTTTATGTGGGATTTAGGATGAATAAACAAATATAGGAATCTCTAAACCAAAGTACAGGAGCACTGAGCCGCACCTTAGAGAAACTGCTGGTCTGATATGGCCATGAATTCAAGAGCACCATTCATAATCATCTTAGACTGTTAGACACAGTAAGGAACGACTCTTAGCCTTGACACAGAGACACCACAAGTATAAGACAGGTATTGGTAGACCAAAAATGCCGGAAGAAATATCCGAAACTATAACTACTAACACCTGAATGTTATCACGCTCACTATAATATACTTCAAATCTGCCCTTGGAGTGCCAGTGAAGGTTTTTTTTTTTTTTTTCTGACAGGAAGCTTTGTTTATTGACCACAAGATAATATAACTGAAACCTGCATCGTAAATCGTCTGTTTTATATTTTTAAGTTCTTAACACTTGTATTTGTGGATTACTTGAATTGTGTGTGTTACAGATACCTATTGGGGCTCGATTTATAGGGATACCAGGAACAGAAACTCCAGAAAACCCCAGAGGCATCATGGTAGAAGTATACTGGGAACAAGATGATTCTGGTGCTTTGTGCATTTCAGGACACTCTCACGAACTTCCAATTCCTCCAAATGTGCAGCTATCTAGATCAGAATCCACCAATTCTCGTCGTGGTCTTTTGGGTCGATCAGATAAAGTTCATGGTGTTGTTATCACCCCTGATCAGCTGTCTGAAACAACTTTCCAAAGGTAGAACCTTTTTTGCAAAATCGGTGTTGTAGATGTACATACAGTTACATGATATTGCATACAAGAGTGAAATAGCTCTCTACAGATTTTTATCACCATTATACTACTCGAATGTAAGCTACAATATTGCATAGGTCCCCAATATTTTACTCGTACTTGGTATTGTTCATTGTTCTTGAGATCTCTTACTTCTTGCCTCTAATTTGATCTTTGATCAAGATAGCTAGAGGAAAGTACGCATCAAAAGTAATATTTGTAGTTGTTGGTCATAATATTCCTACCTACATGTTTACGGCAAATAATAATACTGTGGTTCACTGATCGACCACAAGTTGCACGATGCTCGTGTATACAGAGGAAATTCAAACGGGCCAATTAACACGAAGAAAAAAAAAAACAAAGAAGAAAACGATTGTCGAGTATCGAGTATCACATAATTACCTTCTCAATCATGACGTTTACGGCAATGTAACAAGACTTTGAGTACATGCTGCGTACACCAGATAGTTATTTGGCACGCCATGAATATGAGCTGATCTATAAGTGAGCCCTTTATAGGATCGATGTAGACTCATGAGCATGGAGGAATAGTTCGTTCCATTGTTGTAGCCGACAAACTCCTAAGAATCTGATCCAGCTGTGTGGATACTGGTAGAGGGGCAACACTTGGGGTCCTTATCTCCTGATTAATTAGAACTTATATGGGAATTCACGCTACAAGAGGTATGTCAATATGTGCAGATTCATGTTAATACATGTGAGAGATCTTGGACTGTTTTGATAGTTTTTCCGCAATTAGATCGATCAAAACCTAACAGGATTATTCGTCGGTAATGGGACGTTGCTCCACTCTTCCGCGCTAACGTTGAAGCTAAAAATTTGACTTGAATTATAAGTTTTTGTACAATACCAATGCAACAAGTTACCGTTGAGGAGCACCCTTACGTCGGGAAAAGTTTAACATTTGGGCGAAGCGTTACAGCCTATTTGGTAGAAAGGAAACGGAAGGAAATGAAATGAAATGAAATGAAATGAAGAGAAAGGAAGGGATGAGAAATGGAAGGAAAGGAAATAAGTAGCTCCAATGTTTGATTGATAATTGAGGGGAAATAATTTTGTTGGAGTATAGTGGGTAATTTGCATTGTTTACAGTACTTTGTATTTATTTTAGGGTGCAACTAAATGTCGTCCACAAAAAGCAAATGTCGCCCACAAATTCCCACTTTTTTTCCAACTCTACCCTCACTCCTCTTCTCTTCACTTTCTTTCTCACTTCACCTCTTCCACTCTCAATTTCCTACACCAATCACTACCACCACCCATTCATGTCTTCCACCACCACACTTCTATTTAAATATTTCTCCACCACCACTCATCATAATTTCACCATATATCATCATCCAAACTAAAAGATCCATAATCATTAGTCACAAATGGTTTAATTACAAGAAAAAAGAATACAAACATAAAAGATTAGCTACCATGCCATTAGCCATCGAAGAAATCGAGTTTCTTAACCACTTTTTTTTTTTTTTTTTTTTTTTTGGATCACCTAAGAAGGAGGACCTTTGAAACAAATGTCCATGGTAGAACAACAGACCTTTGCTTAACAAGTTCAATGTGACTATATGGACCTCTAGTGTAAAAGTTTAGTGTCAAACAAATGTTCTTTAAAGTTCATGTTCCCATTGAAAGCGGGGTCTTTTTGTCAAGTGATCCATGTAGAGTGAGTAGTCCAAGTTTTTTTTTGTCCGGCTATTGTTATTGGGACCTTTGAACAATATGTCCTTGTTGAGAACGGGAACCTCGAGTATCTACATCCCCTTACTAATAGCAAAACACATAAAAAAAACCATTATTTGAGGATGAACTTTAAAATAAGAGGTCCAATCTTACTCCTTGGACCTCGTGATCAAAGGTCTCCTGTGATAAAGAAGACCTCATTTTCATAGGTCCAACTTGAATTTCGTGTTTTGTTTCTTTTCTTTTTGTGTGTGTATTATTCTCAAGTATTTGGACTTCATAATCCAAAATCATTTTGGTATTGTCTATTTTTGAAGTTTTAGTTTTGCAAATTCTAGCATAATTTTAAAGAATTTGGAGGAATGAAATGGAGTTGATTATAGATATATCAATCAATCTCGACATTGTATGTTCTAATGTGGACGAAGTTAAATGGACTAAAACACCGGCATGTGCAAGTTAAATCTTTTCCACAAACCTTTAGTTGATCATAGCTATCTTTTCGATCCTCACTGTATTTCTTAGTTATCAGAACATAAGAAGAACATTCGAGATTGACTATGTTCACCTATGAAGAGAAAGTCAAAGTAAATCTGTAGAATTCACATACCACCTACGTATTATCATGGAGTTATGATGAAATAATTTATAATATAACAACTCGAGTATTTTGATCATGAATAACTCTTACATAAACTAAGTCATGGATAACTCTTACATAAACCAAGTCATATAATTATGAGACTTATGAGTTATGACTAAGATGTAGTTTAACGATAATTCAAGTAAGAATGTTGATCTTAAATAAGAACTTATAAATGTAAGAAACAAATCTCGTATTTCGCACAATATAATTAGTATGTTAACTATACACTAGAAGTTTTATAAGAACGTCTAAATTATTAGCAACCCGTTTTTACAACGTTTTGATTAGTTTCATTAAAAAATGTTTATGGTTAATTAACTTCATATTATGAATGTGTATGTAATTAAATAATACGTTATTTGGAAAAAGGAAAAAAAAATATGAAATCAGGAGAAATGCTAGCTGCAGTTGCTTTGGGAGACTGCATATTAACACTCTCTTTGCCATTTGTTGGTTATTAAATCCTTATATTTTGTAACAACCCCAAATTTTGACTAACGATAAACGTCTTTATTTAGGATTGTTATGCCGCAATTGACTACCAAGTCAACTGCAAGGCTAAATATATCCAAACAACTCTAACAAATAATCTAATAACGGAATGGACAGCGGAAGACTTGTAGTTAAGCTTACAAACTTTGAAATCCAAAACAAATGATA